>JAZGTK010005049.1:0-23163 GCA_036877625.1 Ambastaia sidthimunki
TGCAACATTAAAGCTATAATTGGTGTTAATCTTTAGGTTAAAAATGAACAAAAATCAGCTGAGCAAGTACATGATAGAGTTTATAATGATGATCATTTGAGCTGTCGGGTCAGATTTTACAGGAAGTTTCTGTAAACAAGATTTGGCTACTGTGTTACATGTTCTGGTACTGTAGATGATTCAGTGTTTGTAGTTCTTACAGCAGTTGTTTACGATTTAAACTTGTCATCCATGTTAGGAAAATAACTGTTTTATGTTTGAGATGGCAGTAGAGAGACAAGAGTTGCAGCTTTAAGAAACCAAATATAAAATACTAAAAAACATCTGAAGATGCTGTTTGCCTTCAATATCTGACTGATCCACAAATTAAAAAAAACAACACTTTATCAGATCTTCAGAAATAAAATTGTGTTTCACTTCTGCTCTAGCATGTGTACGATTTGAGCTTAATCTATGAACAATGAGCTTGTTTCCTCATTTGTAAGTTGCTCTGGACCTGCTAAATGAATAAATAAAATGTAAGAAATATTTAAATTGCATTTCTTCTAAAATTACTTTTAAAAGTATTATTAAACTTAAGTTTAGTTAATAAAAAACTACCTTAACCCCCTTAAAAATAACAGCTTACGTTTCAGTTTAAAATGAAGAAACAGTATTAATGCATTTTTACATTACAGCTGTACAAAAACACAATGTAGTCAATGTATTTTTTAATGCTTTTATTTACCGATTAAAAGAAAATGCATTCGTTCAACATGAATTCAAATCAACATTCGGCTGGTTTACCCAATTTCTGTCAGTTAAAGTATTTCATAGATTTTCCTTCTTTATCGTGGAACCTCAAGATCACATTTCTCATGATTAAAAATCGCACCTGGCATGTTCACACCTGTGCCAGAGTTCTTCCTGTTTGCAGATGTACATATAAAATCCAATGTTATGTGCTCACCGGAGACAAAAAGTAGACAGAACACACCTGCCCAAATATTAAACATTTAAGATGGTAAAACCATTTTTGCAAAACAACGACGCTTATAAACTTTTTTCATGTTCATAAATAGAACCCGGACATGTGTTGCATAAAAGTATATATGTTGATATACATATATATACGCGTATGCATGTTACATTATCTTGTTTTAACTTCCTGTTAAGTTTATAAGGTAGCAGTGTGGTTTTAGCACTGCTCGTGCCCCATGATGGCCACATTTATTGCAAACTGTCCTGATTTTAAACAAATGCACAACATTCGTAGCACTTATAACTGGGGCCTGCTGGCCAGTCTCACAGAGACCATGTCTGAAACCCACGGTCGCCCTGAAACTGAGTCGGCTTCCGAAGAATTGAGATCTTAAAACAATATTAATAACAATAATAAGGCCAAGAATCATTGCAAGTTATTTCTATTTGAGTGACAGAAAAAGAAAAGAAACGAGTTAAGAATCACTGAATCATATGCATTCAATTTGCATAGTTTTTGACTTTGCTGTAACACAAGTCAGCCAGAGAAAGAGAGAGAGGCCGGTCGAGCTTAAACCTGACCTACAGTGGAAATGTGGTAACTGTTGGTTTTACCGAACAGAAAGTTACCAAGGACGAGAATCAATTCAAACTCCACTCTGAACCCCTCTGAAGGCTGTCGTGAGGTCATTATCAGAAAGGTAACTATCGGAAAAGCTTTAACAGGCATTTGTAACGTTGACTTTTCCAGGTGGGGTTCATAGCAGCCTCGGTACATACAGCTTTCTCCGTTCTACAAGAGATTGTGAAATGCATATAACGTTTCTGAAACTAAAAACAAAAACTCTGGGATCCAACTGAGTTGTAACAACTGACTGGTCTGATCGTTCGAGTATTAAAAAAAAAAGCCACAGGCCTCCTCCATGACGCATTTAAACATGCGGGAGGGACGCGCAACGCCGTCCTCACGATCTCGAATGGCTCAAGAATTTCACTGTAGGACCAGTCGTTCGCTGATTCTAGATCCCAAACCCTGCCCTAACCAAAAAAACAAACAAATAAAAGAGTAAAAAAATAATCATTTCCTGCAGACATTTGGCCATTTTCGTTTTTAAATTCCCCAGTGGAATGTTCCAAACACGTCTCATAGCAGCTTAAAAGGTCTGATAGAACCAACCTTGATTTTTCAATAGTTAAATTACATTCACTTCACAGTGACACAGGTGCATTTTAAGAGAGATCTAACGTGTGTTGATCGACGCCACAGCACAGCTGTGGACCACCGTTCGAGTCCAAACTCCCCTCCGTTAGTACACTGATCTAATAGTAGTTGTCATAATACGATATAAGTAGTAGTACATCTCGGCCGATCAACTATTGGCCCCGCCCCCTGCCAGCATGTGGGCACTTCAAAAACAAAGCGTTGTATTACCGTGATCTTTGGCAGCTGGCGCAGACGCGCTGACAGAAGTTAAATCCAGTGACTTTGAGAAGGTTTTTCTTTATGGAAACTTTCATGGTGAGAGGCCTGAGCTATCGGACTCTTCCCCACACA
Source organism: Ambastaia sidthimunki (assembly GCA_036877625.1). Lineage (NCBI taxonomy): Eukaryota > Metazoa > Chordata > Actinopteri > Cypriniformes > Botiidae > Ambastaia > Ambastaia sidthimunki. The sequence continues at coordinate 2,516 of JAZGTK010005049.1, forward strand.
CACAAACGTCTAACAGAAACCCTGAGAAAGGCCGTTTCCTGTTCACTGCAGAAGAAGTGGTGCGCTTGTACTGAACATACACCTGCTTCTCTAATGTATGCACTTTTTGAAAGTTTACACTACACACACACACGTACACAAATGCGTGGAAAACAAAAACAAGACAACAAACACTGATGGTTTAAATCCGCTATGCCTCTGTATCGCTTGTCAAACTCTGATCTTGACATCATGGAGCGAGGAAATTACATGGGTTTGAAATGAAACCTGTTCTGGATTTTTAGGCACGGTTTAATGCTTTAGCAGTTTGTAAGACTGACCAACACTGCTGTTCTCCAACTCCGGTCCTGTTTTTCCACCGAACAAAATCAATACACAACAACAACAGGCTCTAACTAAAGAACATGCTTATTTAAACGCTTTTTGGTGCTCTACTGAAACAGAAATGGGACTCTGAAAGAAAGATACAGAATCTTATGACTGGCACTCGTAAGACAGCATCCCAACACGAAACAACACGTTCATACAGCTTCTGTGGCTCCTGTGCCAACGCACCTGAAAACAGCTTTTTTCAGAACATGGTTCATTCAAAATGGGCAAAATAACAATTCTGACAGATTGTAATTCACAAATTTTGTAAAAAGCTCCTATCAGCAATTTTTGTTACACCCTTTTGCTTTCTGTGCCAAAAACCAAGAAAATCTGCCATTTCCGTCAATGTTGACATAGGTACCACATTAGGTCATAAACCAGTCACTGTTTATTCACGCTGGATCTATAAAGTGTAGAATTTGTTTATCTACAGAGAAACTCTACGTGCAGGCCTTCACGTGCCAAGAGTCGCTGGTTCTCATTGGTTAACTGCTTAAAACCTTTCTTTGGACCACTGACAACAAATCTTGACAAGATCATAAGCTAATCGAGGTTCCCCCTCGAAGCGCTTGCATATAGAGATCGTAACACGCTGCAGCGTTTTGCTTTGGCTGTACATGAGCGCAGATCTTTCAGGAAGATTGGACGATGGCTTCCATTTTATTCAAACTTGGCTGCTAACGGATCGTTTATACCGCCAAACGACAAAGTTCTGAGGCCCGACTGAGTCAGCGAGGCAACTTTACAAAAGCACTCTGCTCCTCAACAAATCGCTTCACTTTTCCAAGCATGAGAAAATAAAGATATGCTCTTGAAAGATTCTGCCACTATCCGGAAGGCTTCAGTTTGACATTCATTTATACGAACTACGCAAACGACAGCTCCTCTCTTTTTTGATTTTTAAAAACGCAAACAGACGATATATATATATACATATACACGTAAAAGCAAACAACACACTGAGAATTTCAATCTTAAAGAGTAAACGAGGCAAACCAGACTAAGACGAAATAAAAAACAGCGACTTCTAATAAAACCAGCGCATTCTGTTGGAAGAGCTTTCTCGACTTCAAAAATCTACGAAATCTTGCCCATCAAGCACACCGAAAATCTGAACAATGAGCTTTCACAAAAGCTTTTGACTGGAAAAGTACCGCAAGTGCAGGAATCCTGAGATATGGAACACGCAAACATCTGCCTCCCTCCATCTCATGTTTTACAGATGAAACACTGTGTTCTGGATTCAATCCATTCAGTTTCGCCCTCCACTACGCTTCAATAAAGATTATTCTCATGCGGATACACTTTAAGGAAACGCGTACGAAACGAACGATGCTCTGTACGAATGGGCGATATTAACATCAAATTGATTGAATCCAAGGCTAAAAACATTGAGTACGAAAAAATAAGGGGGAGTTTGAAGGCAACTGTGACTCCAGAAGAACAATAAAAACTGACAGAACAGTTGATTGTTTTCACTCACCGAAATATAACCATCATCTTCATTTTCCTTGTCATATAATTTTTGCCTACCTGAGACAGACGAAAAGACTTCATTAAAACAAACACACAAAAAGAAACGCACACACACCTATGGCTGGGCCCAGATATTGTGCTGGAGGCTGGACAGCATGCAGGTGTCTCACACCAGACTGAAAACCTCTACGATTGGTTTAACCAGCAGAGGTGCGTCTACTTCCAGGTTGAGAAAAACCAGTGGGCACTACGTCCCGAACACGTTGTTTCCACCATTCCTCACTTCCAAATAACAATTCCACACTGAGGAACAAAGAGGAAGGGTTCTAATCGTTGGGAATCCCTCGGCTGGAGGACTATAATAAGGTCAATGAGAACATGGGATTTCATCGTTTCGAAAGCCAAGAAGGATCAACTGATAGTTTGAGGTAACTCCACGCTTTCTACAGGAAACCAACAAACGGACGATAAGCGAGAGGATAAACAACTCACTGTACATTTTTAAGCTAGCTGTATAAAGCCCCTCTTTATCATTCACTCCATTAGCTACTAAACCAATACCCAACTCTACTTTCCTAATAATAAGCAGGATATATCGATATAGATATAAATATAGAGCTAATACTGATTAAACACAGCACATATAAAGGATTAATTCACACTACAAGGAGGAAACAAAATCAAAAAGCAATGAAAACAAAAAAGAATATTTAAAATGAGAAAGGGCCCATTTAGTGAACAATAACCAAGCACAGGGTAAAGAGGGTGTTCAGTAACGGGCCCTGGTGGTTCTACATGCCCGTGCTGAAGAGCTGCATCTCCCGGTGGAAGTGCTGAGTGGGCTCGTTCAGAACCACGCTGTTGTCTATGGAGGGATGCCAGACGCGGTCCAAACCCAGGGACACCTGCTTCACAAGATTGTGGACGGGGTCGCCCTCGTTGTACATTGACTGATCCGGGTCAAAGTCGATGCTCTCTTCGGACACCTCCAGAACTTTGAGGTTGGAGCCACGCAAGCGAGAGATGGCCACCAGGTTGTGCGACCACACGGTGTAACCTGTTAAGCAGAAGAAATGACTGTGAGAGAACGCAGGATGAAGTGAATAAACCATAAAATGCAAAGCTGAAGAATAATGATTCACTGATTCCTGAAACGGGCAGCAAAACAGCTTACAGGAATTGTTTATGTACAGAGAAATTATTCTGGATTAATCCAGAAAGCTGATTTTCAGCTCTATCGTTTGAATTGACAGCAGATCAGATGGTGCAGACAGTGTTAAAATAATCACTTTCAACTAATGCCAAAATAACTATGAAGCTTAGATACTGTGTGACCTTGACCAACTCAAAACAACGGTCACATGGAAACGGGGCCTTCAGGACTTAGGCTTACTCTGATACTGCCTGATTTTATAAATGTTTTATAAACATCCATTCACTTTAACAAAAAGAAAACAGTTGTGTTTAAAATGTTTAAAACAGGTATATTTTACAAATGACCTCTTTTCAAAAAGACAGCAGTAATGTTTACATCTACCATGTAACCCATGATCCATGACCCACAAACGCTTTTACACTGTAAACACAACACACTATCAACTGAGCTACAGGAACACTTTACATGCATTTAATATTCATTTATATTTTTTGCTTTAATCTGCATAAAGTATTCAGTGATAGTTTAGAGATAATGTTACAATTTTGATACACTAAGGAAAAAGATACAGTACTAAGTATTAAGTACAGTATTAAGTACAGTATTAAGTACAGTATTAAGTACAGTATTAAGTACAGTATTAAGTACAGTCTAGAAATCATCTCAGATCAACTCCAAAGTGTAAATGCTGCCAATATCAAAACTAACAGCATGTAACCTTTTTGAACATTTGGTAGCATGCCTTAATAACAAGTGAATTTTTAATAGTTAAATGTCTAGTTACCGTGGATGATGAGGACGGTGAGGTGCACACAACGCCAGGCGAGCAGAACCAACGGGTCTTCGTTCCGGTTCATGCTAAGGTCCGGGAATCCCGCGTCGTCTCTCATCAGAATGAAGTGGGTGAGGGTTTTGTGGTACTGCTGCGAGATGAGCTCCACCACACCATCGGTCACCAGCGTGCTGTAGCTGTCCAGATGGATCCTCTCCAGTGGAATGCTGGGCTTCAGAACCCGCAGAAGATCCTGGCTGCAAACATCCATAGCCATGACGTAGACGCGCAGGTTGGTGCTGCAGCGCACCAGGGCTTTCCAGTCTTCCTCGGTGGCCGTTCCATCCAAAGGCTTAACATCAAGAGCAGCTCCGTTGAGCAGGAGAGAGAGGCGATGAAGCGGCGCGCGGTCGCTGGAGGCCAGCAGACGGCACATGACGGAGGAGAAGTCGCAGAAGTCCAGAGACAGAGAGCGCAGGTGAACGAGTCGCTCCAGCTCGACGGTGGACACCAGGCTGGGCAGCTGGTTATCCAGCAGGCTGAGGTGCTCCAGAGAGCAGGTGCTGGAGTTTGAGAGAGAAGCCAGTGAGCAGGGGCTCACCACACCGAGCATGAACGCAGATGACAACCACTTCATGTGCCTGCTGTTGGACAAGATCTCCTCAAAGAGCTGCTGGATTCTAGAAGACCAACAAAAAAAGGAAATGGCATTAGGACATGAAACATCTTAGTTGTCTGGAGTATGGAAGCGTTTTATCCCCGCCTCAATCATAAGGGGGTGAAGCTACAACATAAGAACGTGCCCACCGTCTTTGCAAATGAGAAGCACCCACTGTCTTTGCAACAACCTCATGAGTTTCATAATTCTAGTTCTAGCTGACCTACTACAAAGTATTCAGTATACAACCACAACATCCAACCCGGAATACAGTATCCCACAATGCAATGCGCTTGATCTGACCTTCCATGTAAAATCGTGATGAATGAACCACACACATTATCTGTCATGGGTACGCGCGATATATAGGGTGTTGCATCTGTACTCAGTAAGACTCAACCAGTTTTTGAAGAATGAATTGTAGCATTAACATACTCTTTTGTTTTCTTTCCTCCTTGGTCGACCTGGTTGAGGTACGAGCTGTCCAGAATCCCATCATCCTGCAGGATGCAGGTGTCACCGTACAGACTCAATGTCTGGAGGTTTCTGGAGAGAGAAAGTACAACAATTAGCTCCAGCTCTTTAAAATATACTTTACCATTATCATCACATATAAACATGAGACATGAGCCTAAACAAATGCGAAATAACCAACAAGAATAAACAACAATCACAACAAGACAAAACAGAGAACCTGCCCTCACGTCTTTTTGTATGATGTATAACTGGGTAAATTCGGTGTATATCTTTATCTATATTCCATTACTGAGTATAATGAGTTTGTGGAGGTCAATTGTGTCGCTTTATAAACTGAACTGCTGCTAGGACCTACACACAAGGTTTTTCCTCCGTGTGCACCTGCCTCAGTGATGAACTGAATGAGGAGGAAAACACCAGAGTGCATCACAAAAGCAATTCATGGCTCAGCACACAAACTGATTTTCAGGAAACACCTACATTCAGCACTTCCGCTTCTTTCATTTTCACATACAAACACCAAACGGCCTGTGACTGCTGAGCTCTCAATCCTGGACATTTGCTTTTATACATGATGGCTGTCTGATCACAGGGTTACAGTTCATACATTAGTAAACCTAAATTATGAATTTTACAGCATGTTAATGCAAATATAATTGTTCATTCATGTTACTTCATTTAGCTTTAACACATACAACTTCTGACTTTATAATGTATTAGTAAATGTTAAAATCGACATTTATGGTGATTAACAAATGCGGCAGAAACGCTGTTAATTGTTAGCTGATGTTAATTAAGGTAGTTAACAAATGGATCCTTATTACCAGCTAGAGAACCACGATTATTAACACCAATGACATTAAGCGTTAAATGCAAACAAAATCAGAAATGTTGAAGCATTATTTAATGATATTCTCAAGATTTCAATCATGCACAACATTAACTGCGTCTGCGAGGCGATCACACAGCGTGCAGCCGCGCGATGCTTCACACGGGAGCGTTACGTAATGCTCAGGGTTTGTTTATGAGCTGGTGCCGAGCAAATGCAAGCAAAAACACAACCAAACCCAGTGCAAAAACACCGATCCCCGCACCTGTTATTCCGCAGACCGCCGAGCACACACGACACCTGATCCAAATACGTGCGCATCGCATCCTTCCAGCGCTCCGCGAACTGCGGGTCGCTCTCCGCGGGCTCCATCCTGCCGTCGGCTCCGTGCTGCAGCGGGCTCAGGTACCCGTCCACCGGAGCGAACTCCAGCTGCAGCTCCCGCACGAACGAGCCGAACTTGCGCATGAGGAACTCCAGCCGCGGCGTTTGCTCAGACCCGCAGCCGCCTCCGTGTCTCCCTCCGCCGACCCGCAGCTTGAGCTCCGTCCACAGCGCGGGGTAGAAGAGACACTCCCTCCAGCGCGAGCACACGGCCGAGGCCCGGAGCTTGTCTCGGTCCGACAGGAAGGAGAAGATGTGGACGATGAGCTCGCTGGGTAACGCCAAGGCCCCGACGTTGCTGCACAGAGCCATGGCTGGAAGTGATGAAGATGCAATGAAGATTAAAACCGTTAACTAGTTCCGCGTCTCTATAACTACCGCAAACACTCGCGCTGCCGCTTCTGCTGAAAACAAACAACTGCGCGACGGGCTTTGCTTTCAATACTACTGGACCACCCCACTCGCCTCTCATGACGGGGGGAGACGCGCTGTTTCAGGACGTGCTGTGTACGCGGAGAGCGAAAACGAGACCCGAAGATGCTTTATTTAAAAATAAATAGTATTATAAAACCATTATGTGCCGTACTATAAACCATTCAACGCCGTGTTTCGTGTTTATAAATGGCAGGTTGTAATGGTTTCATCCGAAAATGCCTTATTTTTGCCATACGCCGTATGATCATATGAGGGCGCAGCAACACACCTGTTACTGCAGCTGATGACCTCAGGTTCAAACTTTAAACACATACAATAGATACATGTATAAAACATAAAACTGAAAATATTAACACTTAAATAGATTTCATATAACTCTATTATTGTGGTGTAAATGTGTATGCTTACTATTTAAATAATAAACAGAATATTATTATCTTAATTTCCTTCATCTTAAATTTCCAGATATCTTTACATTTCTTTTGATTTACTTTTCCCCCAGTCTATTATTGGGGGGAATATTATCAATAATATTATATATAATAAAATTAATATTTTTATCTTTATTAAAACAGTTCTTTTGAAACAGATACACTAGTCATGTTGAATAGCAGGTGAATCAAGTCTTTCTGTGTTAATTTCACTTGATCTGGGTGTGCAGTTACAATCTTTGTCAATGATTAATCACACTGAGCAAAATGAGTCTCACATTTGCACAAATAATGTGATTAACAGCTGAATGTTTGGCAATATTACTTACTGTTCATTATGTGTTATTGTCCTGGATAATTAACAGTTTAATACAAATAAAATAATGGAAGAAAAATGAAACATGTAAAAAAGAAACGATGACTTGATCTATGATTATGAATAAAACTGAATGTAACACTTATAGCATGACTACAGCGCACTGAGACTTTTCCTGAAGTTTTGATACAACAAGAACACACACCTACACAACTACCTACCTATAATATGTATGTAAACACATGCTTACAGTTGTATATACAGTATATTCTAGCCACCGTTGAACATAACTTTTATGTATATTACACAAAAAATTTATTTTTAATTCTGCTTATTTTTTTCTATTTCTTGTGTTAGGTATATACGAAATGTATATAAGTACTCAGAGCTCTTGAAAACCACAACATTTTTTTGTGTGTGAAACATTCAACAGGTTGTGGTTTCCAACCAAAATGGTAAAATGAAGTTTATTTTTTATTTTTATAGCACCTTTTTATATTTGTTAACATGCAGACCTGTTGCGTGGGAATAAGTTATAATATGCATATGATATAAATAAAATCCTCAGCTATTACGTTTGTTTGCATGTGACGTCACTTCCTGTTTGACGTCCGTACGAGGAAATGCACGAGCGAGCTTGAAGAAGGAAACAGAAGAGTTGAAGACGACATGGCCGAACTGTCACTGTATCTCACAAACGTCAATGTGTCTCTAGGACCAAATATGGACACAGAGAAGGTAAAGACACGCATAAAACTTAGTTTGCCCTGAAAATAAACGATATTTTGACCATTTACCAGTCAAGATACCTGATTCTACTTCCTTGTTCGTTTATTTGTTGCCTAGCGATGATCTATGAGCTACTAGCTACTGGTTTATTGATGCATTTATATCGTATAAATATATATCGTATAAATGCTGTGAATAATGTATACATATAACCAAAGAGACTTACATATATAAACTCTGTCTGTCTGTCTGTCTGCTCTCTATCTATATAAAAATCTAACACTTACATTATGTATAAGCGTCATGTTAATGTCTCTGTTGGTTTAGAGCACTGCTGTGGTGAAAGAGTTTGAAAATGTGGAACTTGGAGATCTGGGGAAAAAACAGCCCAAGGTTCCTCGCAGAACCATCTACTTTGCGAGCGGTGAGACCATGGAGGAGTACAGCACAGATGAGGAGGACGAAGAGCAACAGCCACAGAAAAACTCTCTCACTTCAGTTGATACTGTGAGTAACATCACATCTCTTTCCCTGCACTTTTAGTTGCTTGCTTTTTCCTTCAGGCTTGTGGTGAGTTTACTTCTCTGATTTTAGTCAAAGCTGACTTGGGGTCCGTATTTCTGGTTCCAAATGTGGAGAGTGGCTACCTCCACCATCTCAGGTAATGAAACAAAACAAACTCCGTCCAGTCTCTGGTTTTAAGTACTGCGCAAGCAGACACACAAGATTTATCTCACAATAAAAGTGTTCCTAGAGATGTTTTGAGTTCTTGCGATCGGTGGTTCTTGTGTTTGTGATCTCTCAGTTTGTGACTATCTTGGTGAGAAAATGGCGTCACTGCTTGGAATCACAACCCCAAAATATCAGTATGCAATCGATGAATACTACAGGATGAGGAAGGAGGTAAGTGCACTATATTATTATTTTTATCACTAGTAAACGCATTCAATAACACTCTTCACAACTGATTTATTTATACACTGACAGGAGGAAGAAGAAGAGGAGGAAAACCATCTCTCTGAGGAGGCGGAGCGTCGTTTTGACGAGCAGCACGGTCAGGAGAGCCAGCAGCCAAAGATTGAGCAACCAGAAGCTACTGCTTCTTTTGTGAATGTGACCTTTGAACTTGAACAAGAATCCCACACAACATCTGATGCCAATAAAGTGCCTGCGCAGATTCCCTCCTGAAATACTGTTCAGTCCATTGAGCATATCAGATAATTCAATCTTATTTACATGAAGCGTAGGTACAAGATTTGCTAGTTTTCTTTCATGAAAGTTCATTATACATGAAGTTGACATTTGAACATGAAGGCAACATGTTGTTTATGCATAGTTGACAATAGTTCTGCTTTAAATGCAAGACTATTTTAATAATCGTTTCATAAAGCCATACAATAAACATTTCAGTACAGAAGTAGTACGTAGCTCATTGAAATCATCTTTGTACAACAATTCATTGTACATTTACATAAACAACCTACTAAACATTATATCACCTGCATGGATTACCAATTTTCAAAGTGATGTCAATATCATAGACAGTTGAAATACTAATTTAGGTTTGGAGTTGTTGGAAGTAGTGTAGGTGGTTAGATGGGAAAACTCATCCTTTAACAGGTCATACGATTGTTATTTTATTTAACCAAATACTTTATATCTTGTTAATATTGAACACAATATTTATGGATTGTATGAGAATGTGTGTTCTATCAATGGCACTTATGAGTTAAATTTGTCTCATAGAAACAAATGCATTTCATCTTGAAAAGTTGTACATTTTATTTGTCAACGATATTTTTTATTACACAAGTGAAAAATACACCTTTTCTACAACCTAGGTGAAAAAATACAGTTCATTTTGTACATAGTGTTACTTAATAAACATTTGAAGATACAACTAAGCAATTTTGTTTGTTCATTTTGCCTGAGTGTGTTTGCTTGTGCAAAGTGGCACAGCTGGTCCGAATACACAATTACAGCGATACAGGAAGTGATGTCATGTGTCATCTAAAAATGAAGTGTGTTCTTGTCTGTGTCATTGGCCACCATCGCTCTCTGCTCTTATACACCCATAAGCCATTGAGATCAGTAAGATTACTTGTACTTTTAATTAACATCATGTACTTACTATAGGGTTAGACTATGGACTGGTTTAGGATTAGTTGCATGTAATTATGCATAATTAACTGTTATTATCATAGTGTGTAACAAAGACTCTGTAAAATGAGAGAAATGCACTCTTATGTCTTTTAGATGTTGATGGATTTTCTGTAGGAAATCACAGGCTTTGATAAATATTTAAGTGACAAACATCAAAGCTGTATTTTAACACAACTGAGGTCTTGTAACATAAAATCAACACAGTCACAGATCGATCTTCCCGTCTTCCCGCTTTACAGCTCAAGTAGTTCATCCATGAAACTGCAAACCAGGATGTCCTAAATCTTTATTTGTCCTGCAGATTAAAAACAAGACAGAATCAGGGCAGAATTTGAATGACGAATTTGCAAGTGCTGTGACTGTGAAATCCATCAAATAACAGCATTACTACACAACACACGTGTGCAGAAGAAAAAAGAACTTTGAATTTTCTAGCCATCCAGCTGTGAGAGTCTGAATCAACTCTTGAATGTAGTTCTCCTGCACAGAAACATTGATATGAATGGCCTGTTTTAAAGAGTACAGCTTTACTCTTAAAGAGATAGTTCACTACAAAATGAGAATTCTTCCATCATTCACTCACCATCATGTCATTTCAAACCTGTATGACTTTTTTCTGAGGAACACAAAAGAATATATTTTGAAGTATGTTGGTAACCAAACAACAGTGGCACAATTGACTTCCAGCGTATGGACACAAAACTACCGAGACATTTCTCAAAATATCTTCTTTCGAGAAGAAACAAAGTCATATGGGTTTGTAATGACACTGCAAGGTGATGTGCGAGGGTGAGTAAATGAGAGAAAATGTTAATTTCTGAGTGAACTATTCCTCTAAGAATGTGTGTTACTGTGCTTCTGAGGGTAGGACGAGATTACTTATAGATTCACAGAGATAACCCTGACCTGCCACATCACAGAGGCTCAAATCAGTCCTGGTTTGATGTAGCCACACTACCAGAGGGAAATACAGATTAATCTGTATTAGTATGTTCAGATTAAAGTAAATGACTTTCATTTATAATTGTCTGACCTTATAAAATGAGAATGTGGTGAGAATTCACAAATCTATGACTACTACTATGTTCTCATGACATAGTTGAAGAACTACATGATTAATATTGATCGTTTGGGTCATTCTGAAGTGGTCTGGGATAAACTCGAGCTGGTGAGAAGTCTGAAGGGGCGTGAGGACTGAGAACAGAAGGTCTAGATGAGATCACCTCAGAAGACACACTCAGAACAAAATAAGTTCCATATAATTACTGATAATTGCACAACAATTAGACACATTTATTAACCACACATTCACTGTAGTGTGACTCAACAGGTCACCCAGTTACACTGGGGTGTTTAAAATGAAGTTTTCTCTGGTGTTCTATGACTTAGTAACAGAATCTCTCTTAAACCAGGTTTGTTGCACCAGAAAGCAACAAACTTAACAAACACTTTATATTAATTACATTTATTGTATGTTATGTCAGCATTACCTACTACAAATATAAATCCACTATATATAATTATATCCACTAAAAATGGTTCATTATACTACTTTTTAAAAATGTATCTTTCAAAAAACTTTAATTATCCATCTTGACTAATTCGTGCCCACTAAATCATACTCTAAAGTCACATTTCACTAAAATATTTCACTAAAATATATGAGTTTATTACTGAACCAGCATGTTTTTATTTTACCTTTGTGCACAGAAGCAAGTCTTTGTTTCAGTAAATCCTTTCCATGCGCACTTTTATCGTTAGCCATCCTTACATTTAATCATACTGTTTAGTTGATAAAAAATAAATGAATGAAGTATTCAAATATGTTTTATCAGTGTTTATGTATCCTAGCAGACTCTTGTCACACACCGGTGACGTGCGACGCAGTGACGTCACAAGAGAGCGACGCAGAAGCGTGAACGACATGTAGTAAGTTATTATTTAGCATCTAAGAACTTTTGTCGCATCATACGATTATATGTTGTTGTTTATATGAACGATACGTGTATTTTTAAATTGAAGATTTAGACAAAATAATAAAACTTATCGCTTTATCTGTCTGACTTAAGTAATAATGACATTTATTTAGCAGATGGGCATCTGAAATATTCAATTCATAATTTAATAAGGAGAAGGTAAATTAGGATGTGTTTTGTATGCTTGTTAATCACCAACATTTCTCTCTTTTTGTTAATTCGCAGAATGAATGTTAATTCACATAAATGACTTCATGAGACAGAGCAAGTCAATGAATCAATAAGTTAATATTTAATACATTTAAGAGGTGTGTAATAATCTGACAATGGGGTCTCTTGTTATGTTAAACTCGAGGGCTTGTTATGTAAAGCATTTTTGCACATGGGTTGGCAGCCCCGTATTCACCAGACCTGCTTTGGCTGGTTCTCCAAAACATAACATTCTGCGTGCTGTCAGATGTGTCATTAAGCCAACATTTTACAGCACAGAGGGAGATAAACAAGCAAAATCACACAACACAAGGGCTAAAGAAAAGAGTTTCACTATAAGAACAAGACCTGCGTTCCCAAAGTCAGTGTTTACAGCTGGCACTGCCAAAAAAACAGCCGAATATATGAAAAAGCGGTCAGGAGAAAATCTAGAAGAACAATCAAATGAAACATCTGTGAGAGGCAGAGCTTTAAAACTCAGGCTTCCGGATCACCCGCTCACCACGTCAGAGTGGGCGAAATTAAAAGAGACTTCCACTAAACCCGAGCGCTTCTCCTTACAAATGATGGAGGGGCTTCTAGCAGCCAGAGGAGATGTCAACATTGCCAAATCTCTGATGTCATACGAGGTTCAGGAAAAGGGCACCCTGTCCTACGAGCTCCTCCTGCGGTACCTCACGCTGTGTGTCATGGAGAGGCATCACTCTGAGGTATTTGACACCTATGACATCATGAGGTCTTGCTTCAAGACTCTGGACACCGGAGCCTCGTCCCTGTTTATAAAAGGTTTCAGCCAAACGGAACGCTGGAGGGAGGCGCTCACCGTGTTGGAGGGCATGAAAAAGGCCCTCCTGCCGTCTCCGGGTAACTACGGTGATGCCATCACTGGGGCGGCTCTTCACGGAGACACGGACACGAGCTGGAGGCTGCACTCCGAGCTTCTGGAACAGGGTCTCACTCCCCATCAGGACACCTGGAAGTGTCTGTTTCAGAGCAGCATCCGTCAGCATGGACAGCAAGACGAGCTTCATTCTGTTCTCTTGTATATGAGAGATAATCAGATCTACCCTGAGGAGACACTGGTGAGAGCTATCAAAGCCTGGTTTGAGAGGTAGGTGTTTTAATTTCTACTTTTTATTGTGCTTTTCAGTCTTTTTGCAAGTGTTTATTACAACAGTTTGTATATTTCCATCTGCACAGTTTACCAGATCAAAAATGGATTGGGAGTTTCTCATCTGTGGCCCCCAGGTATTTATTTCAGGTTTTAATTTATTTCATAGCACTTTTCCCAGTACATATTAGTCCAGAATCACTACAAAGACCAGAGCCACACAGATCCTCCAGTGAGGAATCAGAGGCAACAGTGGGCATGACAGAAGCTAGGAGTGGGTCTGTTTAACTTGTTAGGTGTTTATTTGTTTAGAATACTTCAGTGACTTTAAAACATACCTTGTGTTTTAGTGGAGAGTGCAAAACTTGCAAGGCATCGCTGGAATCCATCCAGCTGACTGAGGAAGAGTATGCACAGCTGAAGGACAGAGTGATGAAGGACGTGATAGAGGGAAAGGACATCTTCAACAAAACCACCCCAGAGGTCTGTCTCCTACATGCCAGTCGACAAATGACCTTTTCATTATTTCCACTAGATGGCGACAGTGTCCTAAACACCTCAAATATAACCCACACATTCATACACTATTTACATTCTTTCTTACTTTTGTGTATTTTAATGAATCTTAAACCAAACACTGAGCAATAAACTAAGCTAAGAAATCTAAAACATAATGAAGAAACATATTTGTTCTCTTGTATTAGAAATAACACTGAACCCTGTATAAGACCAAACTAACAGCAGGCTGCAGTTAAACCAGTAAGCAGAGTAGCCATCCAGAATTAGGTTTTGAGTTTTGAGTTGTGTCTTAAGTGTCTTAAGCCCTCGTATTAAGTGATGATGTTTTGCTGCTTTTTCTGGCTGTGGGCTCTAAAGATGTCAAAAGCATGTGATCTTGCCTAGTCCCACATTTAGACATGATGTGGGGGCTTTCCGAACACGTTTCCTTATGTGTCCGTGGGTTCCCCAGTTTAGAAAGCTGTAAAAAAAGCTGTCCAACCAAAAACACAAGTTCACAAGGCAAACGGCTCCTCTAAAAACTCAACGTGAACAAAAATTTCCCAGAGAGTCGTGTTTGTTTGCAAACACTGTTCTCACACATAAGCAGTACATTCCATTTCCAAGCACAGTCTCTGACTTCTTAATACGTCTTGGAAACATAATGTACTCAGCTTAGACATAAACAGTGTCTAATTGAGTCCTGCACATGATGAATTCTGAGTGGCAGCTATTGCTGGAGCTCATATGTGCTGTTGTAACTCAACACAATGGGCTTTAACATTTCAGTCATCAGAAGCCTCTCACATGAGTGACCCTGGAAAGTCACTGCTTGCTTCTGTCTGCAGGTCTGCATGGACTCCAGTGTCTCATGAAGTGAAACCAGCACAGGCCAGTCAAAACACTCGTGCTCAGAGCTCTGCAGATCTGTTTAACAGACTTTACATATAATCAACCTGAATTTCAAAGACCAAATGCATATAAGTGGTGCATCTGGGTGGAAAACGCAGATAAAAATCACGTAATTGCCATGTGTGTGGTGCTTATGACTTCATATTAATTGAGAGACTTCAGAAATACTTTTGTCACAGCAGAATTGTTTACCCAGCTGACACAGAATGTTTTCAGAACATTGGCTAACATTCTCTAAAGTTCTCCAACTTTTTAAAATGGTCATTTTTAAGTTGTTAGTGGAACATTTTACAAAATTAAGAAAAGTTTACATAACGTTCTTATAACCAAACAATAACTGTAATATAACATCTAAAAAACTGGATGTTTTGATCGTTCCTAGAACTCTCAAAATTATATTTTTAATGTTTTTGTTTTCTTTAAACTGTTAGCTGGGTTAGTGAACTGCACAGAAACAAATGGTGGTCAGTTACAGCAACCAAACTAAACACTCTCCTTTATAAATATATATAATTTCATTTGTTTTTATCACTTTCCACACTTACTAAAGGTTTCAATGGTGGGGGATTTTATATGTGGTGTGTTTATTCATGTCCTGTATCTGTTTCAACACTTTGCTTTGCTAATCTAAGTGAAACATGCAGATTAACTTTTCAAAAGTCCCGTTGTGCAGTTTTTACATTCAGTTCATACAGGTGAAGTTTGAGTCTGGGAGAGCCAGTTTTTCCCGTTTCAGTATGAGCATCTACATTCATTCTGCTAATAAAGAAAGCGGCAGCTGTCTTCTCATTAATTCAGTGTTTCCACGTGCACTCGTTCTGTTCATGTCTTTATTCTCTGTGTTTGTGCGCCTGCCTTTCATTTATTGGAATTGAATGCATGCTTTGAAGAAAACAGAGCAAGTATTTGTTATCATTAGTTTATTGTTACAGTAGATGTACATTACACTTTAAAAAGGACTTCAAGGCTGCACAGAAAGCTGTTGTGATTGTTTTGCACAGAAGCTATTGTGTGTGAACTGAAGGAACACGTTCACAGCAATGATATCAGATCCAGATGAAACGTGTGTTTTGAAACATCATATTCCCTGAAACGCCCATCGTAGGTACACAAAGTTCTGCATGGTGAACTGGAACCGCACACACGTGAGCGGGGAATCCCCAATGCTTCTGTTCCCACTCAACTTAACCTCTCAGAGAAGCAAAAATACACTGTGGTGGACTGTTGCAGAAATGTTTTTCCATGTGCTTTCATAAACAGCATTTTATTAACTTCATTCCAGGCCGGGAGAATTAGCTTCATCCAGTGCTGAAAGTTTCACACCCCACCACCAACCACTAACCCCCACCAAAACCAGAAAGGAAATCCCCAAATATTCAGACCACCCTCCCCCCTCCGTGCCTAATTCTCATTCTTCCTTTACACTTGTTCATTTGCTAACACAGGGCTGTAGTGTTCAAAACTTGTTGTTCTGAACTTGTATGACTTTTCTTCTGTGATGCAAAAGTGGAGAGTTTTTAAAAATGTTGGTGCTTTTTTCTGTACACTCTTTATAACATCTTTTGTTGTGCTTCACATTTATGCATTTGGCAGACATGCATTTGATTTTTAATTTTAGATTCGAAGATTCAAAGATTCATATGGGTTTATAACAACAAGGGTGAAAAAGACAGAATTTTTATTTACCTTTAACTGGATTTCTAACATGCAAAGTAGTCAATCAATCATCATTTCCTTATTTGATGTCTTTTGTTTCTGAGGTTGTTAAATGTTTGGTTTTTGCATGCAGGTGCCTTTCGAAGGACTGGAAATGAAATGATAAAACAGCAAAATTCTCACGCTTCAGGCAGAACTGAAAGCTCTGGTTTACAGTCACGTTACAAGCCAGGAAAACGTGTGTGTGTGTGTGTGTTTCAGAAGCACAGATCTGTGGGCATTAAACAGAGGCTGGTTTCTTAGCTGTGTGTTGTGTCCTCAGCTTGGAAGTTCTTGTCAGGTTCTTTAAAAGAAATGAGATGTAAATGGAAGCATGCATGGTTTTGTCGATCACACCTCACAGGCGAATGTTTAGTGCAGTACAACACCTCCTGGCTTTGTGTCTTTAATAGCACCTTGAAGACAGACAGGTGAAACAGAGACTTGAAACAGATCCAGCTGGAAATTCCCATTAGATGTTTATAAGTTCTGCCAAGGACACTTGTGGAGACTGTCCGCCCTTTATAACAACAACAACAACAAAGGGTAAAGGAAGTTTTAGGTTTTTTTTCAGACCTGCATTGCACGGGGCCCTTATTGTGTTATTTAGCTAAACACAACCACTAGTTATTTAGCTAAACACAACCACTGTTGGGTGTAGTTAGTTTTCTACCACTGTCTCCTCCAAGATCTGACTGTAATAAGATGTCAACTCGGCAGAAAAGTTCCGTGTTTTTAGCCTCCTGCTGTTTCTTGTGCAACGCTGGTTGCTTTTCTCTTGTGTAATGTGCTACACAACATCAGAGAAAGAAAACACAGAGATGACTCCAGACCCCCTTCTCTTACAAAAGACCTCTTCTACTTTATATCTGTAAAAACAGCTTCTTGTTCAATGCAGTCAGCTGCCCCTGATCTCAAGACGTGATAACTGCCCCCTTTGCCCTCAATTACCCCATCACCCTCAAAAAAATTCCAAAAACTGTTGCAGCAAAAGACAAACATCACATGCATTTGAGTTTCTTTTGCTTCCTATTAAGTTGCATTGGTATTGAGTTGGCATTGCAGTACAGATACAGCAGTTATTCTAAACATTTCAGCTGTTTATTTGTGGCCTCTGGCACAGCACAATGTCTGTCTGATTTCATGCAAACGTTGTTTCTTGTATTGTGTGATTGTAATTACCAGCATCGGGCAAATTCCATCACCGTGAGCAAGCGCTAATTTGCATCATGAAGGATGAATATGAAAAGCAGTTAATGAACTTAATTTCCAAACAACATCATTATTTTAAATTAGAATTTTTGTAGAGTGACTCAGTTTGGTTGATAAATTGAAAGCAAGTTGCTGTTAATGTCAAATCTTAGTCATATATTAATGCATTTGCACTCAAGCTACGTTTTATCAGTGCGTGTTTGCTGGGACACGAACCCATGACCTTTCCACAGTGCTCCACTATTTAAGCTACAGGAACACCTGTATGATAAAATCTGCATTGTAAGTTGTCACAGTTCCAAGAAGAATAACCAGTTGTTTGTGTTTTTCACAGGAGCTGGAAAGCTTCAAAAGCTTTGTGAAGAGACGGCCTCCCTTTGACATTGTCATAGACGGTTTAAATGTGGCTAACACAACACCCAAAGCTGCCCACTCAGAGACGGTGAGTGATGGGTAACAACTGATTGGTTATAAAACAGGACTGGTTTGACTGTGGGTTTCAGGTGACCTTTTAAATCAGTTAGCTGGCTTAACAGACCGCCTACTCTGATTTGATATAGGTGAAATTAACTTAAAGGTGAATAAATAGCTAGATGTTCCTAAAACAAGCATGTTTACTTTATAGTGTACCAGACTGTAAGCATTTATTTGTTAATTAAAGGAAAAGGTCTTGATGATAATTTGTTTTTAGAGGTTAAAGAACTAGTAGCTTGGAAAGTCATTGTGCAAAAACGTATGTGTCAGAGGTTCCACCAGGGGGCGATGTTGAGCATGGTGGTCCTGATTACTTTTTAGGCAGATGACCAGGTTAAGGGAAGGGCCCTTATCTCTGATAGTTTCCAACCAGCTAGTGAAGACCCCCAAACCAGTGAAACCCACACTTACCAAAGTGGGGATGGTAAATATCAATATGTTACTACACAGAATGACATCAGCCCTCCTACACGCTGTAGAATGTTGTATGATGAGGACAACTAATAACAATTATAACGCCTAACACGCCCTAAACCACCCATTGACTGTTTAACAATGACATTTTAGTTAAAGCAGAGAATAACTATTGTTAC
The DNA here is from genome assembly GCA_036877625.1 of Ambastaia sidthimunki. Classification (NCBI taxonomy): domain Eukaryota; kingdom Metazoa; phylum Chordata; class Actinopteri; order Cypriniformes; family Botiidae; genus Ambastaia; species Ambastaia sidthimunki. The sequence goes on from JAZGTK010005049.1 coordinate 21,395, forward strand.
ATTAACAGATAAGAGTAGCACCAAACCAGGTATTCTGATGAACTTCACTGAGATCCGTTCTGCTAACTCATCCATGATTTCAGTCGACTCTCAACACCAGGTCACACACAGGGACGTACACGCATGCGGTGTGAGGACACAGAGGCAGCAGATTTACTCTCTTGTTGTTATGACTAATCTTAGTATTTTAAGTCCAGCACGTGCCTTTTGTGATCAAATTTATATTTAGCTGTAACATTAGCCCACTTCCTCATGAACATGTATGTGGTACTAACCGTCTGAGCTGAGATGGCTGCACTCTTAAAAGTAAAAGTTCTTAAGCGGTTCTTCACAGCGATGGCATAGAAAAACCATTTTTGGTTCCCTAAAGTACCACTTAGTCAAAGGTTCTTAAAAGAACAACTTCTTTTTTAACTTATTATAGTCTAAACTTTAGAGGAAGTTTTACTTTTTCTGAAATAGAAAGGTTCTATGGATGTAAAGGTTCTTTATGGAACATTACAACCACAAATGGTTCTTTATGGTTCTTGTGAAGCACCTTTTTAGAGTGTGGGTGTGAAAATGAAGGCCTAACTTAAATAAAACCCTATGGGCAAAGTATGTGTTTTATGTACAGGCCCAGTATATGAAATGTATGCAAGGAAATGATACACAGGAAAATGAATTTGAATGTAAATTTGCTGAATTAACAAGGAAGATCTTTTCTTTATCTAGATAGGATTGAGGCAAAGGTTATTACAGGCAAGTGATTGTGAAACAGGACACTGTTGTGTGCGGTGCTTTCCAGAGTAAAAGAACACAGGTTCCACTCACTGTCCACTTCCTGGCCATGAATAAGCAGAAAACAGACACACCTGCAGTTCTGCGGTCAGCATTTCCTCATGTCTGAAATAACAAAACGGTGGATAAACGATAGACTGGAGCTCACTGGCAAAATCTTTGCGTATTTAAACCATAAGTGTGACATTGTAGTAAAACATGTTTCACCGAAAATCAAGAGCTTACAAATGCTAAATAACAAAATATCAGACCATCTGATATCTCAAGATTTTTAAATAAATCAAATACATTGTTGTACTATTGTGTATTTTACATGTAATGTTTTCCCTTTTACATTTATGCATTTGGCAGACGCTGTTATCCGATGTACAGTACATTCAATTTATATATTAATAATATAATGAATTATATATTTTATCAGTGTGTGTTCTTGGAGAATCGAACCCACAACCTTTATGCTTCTAGGTCTTCATCTAGGAAACTTCATCTTACTTGCTATTATAGAAATAATTGTCACATGAAAAGTCGATGCACGCACAGGGTTGTAAATCTTAACATTTACGTACAAAGTACCTCAGATATTTTTAGCACATGGTTGTAACCTTTAACCAACCTTTAGCAACTGCTTTACTGCTTTTGTAAACACGGGGGGATAGAAAACAACTTCCTGTGTAATCAGGAAACTCCCGTCTCGTGGTCTCTGTGTAAGTGGGCGACACAAAAGTAGGTTAAACTGAGTGATAATAAATTCCCTACAGCTGACATGTTCATGGTCACAAATTTATCTGTAATGCAACAGGAAGTTTCTCTTAAAAAAACATGATGAATGAACCAAAGTCTTTCGTTCATTCAAAAAAATTAATTTTCCCCGTTTATATAAGGTTGTTGTAGAGATGTTAAAATGTCATTGAATTATCTGCGCAGTTGCTGGCCGTCGTCTCAGAACTGGAACAGCAGGGTCTGAACATCCTGGTTCTGGGCAGGAAGCA
>JAZGTK010005050.1:0-15040 GCA_036877625.1 Ambastaia sidthimunki
TCAACACACACCGAACCTGAATAGGTATAAGACATATCGTATCATGAGTTGCTTTAGGAGACGTGATTAATGTTTGTAGTATCGCTATGTCACCCGCTGTTTACTGAGTTTATATGTAGTTTTGCCTGCGGCGTGCCGGGGGAGTCGCGCTGTACATTTTACATGCTGCCACTAGAGGGCGCTCGCCATACACGCTTCACCACTGGGTTAAATGCATGCTCGATTAAAACTTGTACCATTGTATCCTTTTTTAGCCGTGAGACATAAATGCAAGAGAAAATGAGCCAAACCAGTCAAACGAAATGCGTAACACTTTGACTTTCCATGTTATATTTGCATTTGTCAGATCTGCTCTATAGATGGAGGGCTTTGTTCAGTTCCCTGCAAGAAATGAAGACTTTGGCAGAAACGCCAGTGGAAAACTGGCCTGCCTGTTTTCTGTGAAAATGCTTGGACCATCTTTTAGAGACGTTATCAGTGAAAAACAGTTGAGAAACAGGGTTGCAGCTGGTCGTTTTGTGGGAAAAAGTCGCTTCATGTAGCTGGAGTCACAAACCGCTGTGCTATGAATTAGCAACAATGAATTCGTGCTTTTTTGATATTGATTGATTCATGACTTTCTTTAACTGGGTGCTGAAATTAACAACCCCAGTGAAAATCCCCCTTTTTTTAGCACAGCCACACAATATTTTTTATGCCATTACACAGCATTTCATATCCTCACTGTCCCCTGGGATCTAAATCACTCCGTCTTTAAGGAATCTGTGCTGCATTTTCTCATCTCATTAGGAGAAAACATCAGAAATATGTGTTTATTCCTCACTAAAGTCTCTGTTTATGTGCACATGAGACATTCTACTGCATGTTTGCTATCACACTGCCAAACAAACAAACATAACCTCGTGAAACAAGATGGATTTCATGCAAACCAGTTGAGGTGGAATATTGCAGCATTTGTCACATTTATTGTTTTGTCTATTTGTCCTCAACATATTTTCCAAGACTACCGAGCAGACAGTGTCATCTGGTTCTGTTTTGCTCACGTTTAGCTCTGTCGGTCGATTTATGGTGGTCCAGATTGACCTGGATATTGGGTAATTAAAGTTAAAGGGACAGCAGGGAAATGGACTCATGGATACCGTTTGCTCTGCCTTGCCTTGAGGATATAGGGCTGTTGCCATGATGCCAATATCGGTGGCCTCTTGTGCTGTATGATATCGTATGATTCGATCAATGCGTGTTCTGTGCTACACGTTTGTATGCCGTACTAACCCCATAACCTAATTTAATACTCCTTTCTGTTTTCTATAAAGAATCATCCCAGCTAACATATTTAGGTTGTAAGAACATTTCCGTATTGTTTCCATTAAGTAACGAAAACGTTAAAATATCATTTTATGATGTTCAAAACATCCAGTTTGTTAAACTTTGTATTAACATTATTGATGTCTATAAGAATGTTCTTCAAACATTTTTTCATCCTGTAACATTTTTAAAAATGTTTTTGATACCTTTAAAAATGTTTAGAAAACATTAGCCAACGTTCTGAGAATGTTTCCTGTTAGCTGGATGCTGGATGCTGTTCATTAGCAGACTTATTTTGTTTTGCTTTTGTACCGTGGTGTGTTTTCAACTTCGTTTATGAAGCAAAACGCAACTGTACGCTGTGATGCTTCACAATTGATTACACAACTTCAATCCACATTATCTTTGCACTGAATGCAATTTTGTTGCAACAGCGCAGGCAGAATGTTAAAAGAGTCTGCGGTTCTGGTCTAGATGCGCGTGAACCGCTGCTCTTGATAAGCAGAAACTCGCATGTCAACATTCTCTCTTGAAGTCTATTTTTCTTTCTCCAAATATCAACATCAAGGTCGTGAGAGCTGTATTGTAAAACCTGAACTGTCAGCCATCTGGTTCTGACGAGAAATCTCATCGCTTCTCTGTCTCTTACACACGTGTGTGTACACACACCTCAGTCCCATGTTTGAGATCACGTATGTGCCGGCAACATTTGCTATCGGTAACACAGAGGTTATGAAAACAAATCATGCCAAAATGAAATATGATACATAAACTGTCCTGGGACCATTTATCATTTAATAACATATTAGTGTATGACCTTGGCCAGACCAGTACAGGAATTGGGCTTGAAAATATTTCATGTGGATTTAATATAGCTTCTAAAACTTCACCTTGCATCAGCAGTAAAACATAATTCACCTGCCACATCTGTCCTTTTCAGCGATTTTTGATTTCGCTGCGTGTGCGTGATAAGATTTTTAGAGGCTTTTGTCATTTTTTAATATTCTGTCTTTTTACACCCTCACATATCTGCATAAATTATTCAGTTTTTTAAACACCAGCCATGTGCATATTCATATCCACCCTCTGATGAAAGAAAATGTGTTATCGAGGCACAATTTGGGCAGCTTTGACAGAGGTATGAGATTTATTTTATAGTTGAAATGAAGAAACCTTACTGAAGTGAATGAGATGTTAACAGGTCCTAATAGCTGCCCAGAAAGACTGGCTGAATTGATAGCTTTTCATAAGTGTGGGTTTATCATAATTTACTTACACAGATAAAGTCCATTAATTTCATGTTCTCCGCTCACACAGTTGACGTTTCTCATTAATCTAAAACATTCTGTCTTCATATATAACCGGATTAAGATACACACACTTTAAATAAACCTCAAATGACAGGGGGGTCAAGCTGCCCTTTTGTAATAAACTCCGTGAATTTATCACTCTGAGAAAGCCATGTAATCCATCATCACAATATATCTGCCTGGGAATTTGCTGTTTACATTTCATTGTCATTCCGTGACATGCACAGGAATGCTTTGCTTGTGTCTCTTGGAAAGAGGCCAGTGTTGCACAAAACTGGAGAATCTCTGAAATGTTTAGTACAGTTAACCGTTGGGCTTTATTACAGGATGGTGAGGAATTCATAAAATCGTCCCTGAGTAGGCAGCATGTTTGATGGCTAGAAATACATCCTTCTGCCCCTGGGCTGACATTTTTAGAAGCATTTTACCAAACTCATCAGAACATTTATAGAGGAGGTCCAAACTAAAAACCGTCTCCCGGGCAACGCAACGAAAGCTGTAAACAGCCACAGGTACCTACAGCGTATATAAGCCAGAGAAACAGGATGATATCATTTAGCACGCTGTCAAAGATAAATAACGCATTTTTCGGCCTGCATATTTTCCATCTGCGCACTTTCCAATGTTCGTGACACGCACACGAGCCCTCGCGACAGGCCTCTGATGTTTATTGATCCTGGCTCGTTTCAGGTATGCGTTGCCAGCCGGTCTGTGGCCGCTGTGTCTTCAACACTCAGGGTGAAGTGAAATCTCTAATCTGTTCACAGTTAGACTGCCCTGACAACCTCGTGAAAGACCACAGCTGCTCCACCAAACAAGGCCTTGATCTGCAGCACATGGACCACTGGGAAACAGAAGATGAGCTGAATATTTTTCTTTACCTTTCCCTCTCGTAATTTCTCCAGTATAACCACACACACAGCCTGATCGCTGGCTACCGTGACAATCTCTCTCCTCTGTGTGATAGCACAATGGATTGCTAGGCTGGTCCAAACCGGCTCTGTTTTTATCAGCACTGGACGTCTACCAAGTTCAAATGACCTGTAATTGCATTTGCATTCACAAACGTTGAGTCAAGGCTCCATGGAGAGTCTGTTTATTGTGATGCAAGTAATAATGGCTGTTGATTTCATTTTGACATGTGCTTATAATTACAGCAAAAACAATAAAGAATGAGGTTGGATTTTGGGTGGCTGACAAAAGTCACCTAGGGCTCAGCGTATTGTTGTGATTTGCACTTGTTGCACGCTTGATTCGTTGTGAGAAACGGCGAACAAACGAATGAACAAACAAATCGTTGCCAACCAATCAGAACTTGAGTACAGTGGATGGCAGCTTTTTTAGTTGAAGATGCATAGGCCATTAGGCTGCTTGGTTTAAAGCCTTCACAATTGTCTATACTATGTTTTACGATATGGAGTTATGGACTTAGATCTTGTTACTGTAAAAAAAAAGCAGAGCTACTGTAAAGCCTTACTGTACTCAAAGCAATGGACCGAGTCCCACTTAAAACTTTAGATATGTGTAATAATGGATATGAATATGGAATAAACAATGCTCGGCTATTCGCTGGCTGCAATCGGGACCTGCAATCAAATCACAAGGAAATGGAGACATGATGGTTGGCTTGTGACTGCAAGTAATTAGATTGGGCTTGATCACATGCAGTGAAGCCCCTGAGCTATCATATATRTCATTACCCAGAGATATTGCATTTCAACTCATATTTGTGGCATTTAATGGGGATCTCACTCCCCAGCCAACAATTTTAGGTTGTAAGGTTTCCATAACGTTTCCATTAAGTAACAAAAATGTTAAAAAGGTCATTTTGAAAGTTTTAGGAACATTCAAAACGTACAGTTTTTTTTTTTTTTTTATTGTATTATCATTATTGCTTGGTTATTTATACATTTTTTACTTCTAACATTTTCCAATCACAACTTAAGAAAATTATTCAGATATATAATACTGTATATATCTTTAAAGAAGCGTTCTTCTAACGTTACTCCAAAAACATTTTTGAAAACTTTGAGGGAACTTTTGAAGAACATTAGCCAACGTTCTGAGAACAGTTCCTGCTATCCGGGTCTTGTGTTCCTCACCCAGTCACACGCTCACCCACATCCACACCTGGCAACCAGTGTTTGGCCTGGAGCACTGAGCTTTATTTTAGCATCACTGATGACTCCTGGTTCAGAGTTAGCGCTGTACAAGGTTTCAGGGTAATCTTTGGTTGCTTCTCTAGCAGGAGTGAAAGACAAAAGACTGTTGTTCTTTAAAGTTCTTTGTCTCTGATAAACTGCACTATTTTGTGTTCCCAACGCGACTTTGTGGCCCGAGTTTGAAGCAAACGCTGTTTCAGAGCGGGAGTGTGGGATGAAAGCTAACAAGAACAAAACTGTGCTTCCTTTTTGTTTATTTATTTGTTGTCAGTTCCGCATCGCTCTCTTGTGAATGCTTGACTTCACATCAAATGTGGGGAAATGAACAAAGCGAGATCTTTCCCTACAATTTCCCTCAAAGTTTCTTTGGCCTAATTTGGTACTTTTCATTAAAAAAAAATCACAGTAAGGAGAATATAACCGGGTAACTGTAAACCACTGAGCCTCAGCCAACTCAATTACCCCAACTGTGACAGAGACTAATCATCGGAAAAACCTGACTTCACGTGCAAGGCCTGAGTTGTCAAAAATCACTTTTTATTACTCTAATGCACATTTCATGAGTTCATTTAATCCTTGATTATAATAAAGTAAACAGATTTGGCTTCCTGTACATAATAGAGGTCTATTTCTTCTAAATAACTACTTAACAATGAAGGTACATTTTGGAGTGGATTGTGGAATAAATGTTGCGGTAGTGAGGTAAGCAGCTGCTTGTGTTCCCTTCTATTATAATGGACTGTATTAGATCGAACAAGCTTGAACCTTCATTTACAACTTCATGTAGCGTACACACACCACCTCAGCTAACAATTTTAGGTTATAAGAGCGTTTCCCTAATGTTTTCATTAGGTAACAAAAAGGTTTTTTGAAAGTCTAAAGTTTAGAATGTCTCGTTTTTTAGATGTTGTTTTAACGTTATTGATTGGCGAAGAATGTTATTCAAACATTTTCTTAATTCTGTAACATTTTTAAAACGGTCCACTAACAACTTAAGAATAAAGTTTTTGAGAACTTTTGAAAACATTAACCAAAGTTGTAAGAATGTTTCTGGTTAGTTGGGACACACCTACATTTTTGTTCATCTATGCATGAAGACAATTAGTTTGAGTCACAGTGAGGAAATGTTATTCTGCTTATGTGTTAATTGAGAGAGACATTTTTGAGGTGTGTTTATGTGTCTGATACTGTCAGTTTAATTGTTCTTCAGCCTCCTGCCTGAGACACCTTCAGTTTAACTGATGAAGTCATCAACTGAGCCTATTGTTGTCTGCAAACTCATTATAATCACAGAATGAGAAAAATAAAGAGAGATTAGCATTATTATTTGCTTCCTTCACTGATTTTATTTTACATTACAGCTATTTTTGCAACGTTTTTTAATCTCACTTTAAATAATAAAGAATTATTATTAGTATAATTGGTTATTTAAGTACTATATTAAATTACACAAGCAGCTCTTCAAAAAAAAAGGCTATAAATATTTATATAAATAACACTAAACGCGAGATTTGAGTGTCCTCATAAACCACAGAAAGTGACATAAAACCCAGTTTTCCCATATATTTTAACTGTAACAGATTCATTCTGTCACCTCCAGGTCCTCTAACACAGAAGAAACCAGACGACCGTAGTCATTGCTTTATTTTAATGCTTATTAAACTCCCTGTCTTTAAATTCACTTACATTATCCCTTCCTAGTCTGTTCGAGGACCGATCCACGTCTGAATCATTTATGCCATTTGCCAAAATGAATTTCAGCAAATTAATTCCGCTCCGGTCCGTCGATGAACTCTGCGTCAGGTTTTGCCATTGACTTGCGATTTTCAATAGCGGAGGGTGACAGACTTACAACAGCGCGAGATACCAAACCCATGATCTCTCTCTGTGTCCAAACGCCGTAGGGCTGCACGCCGGGCATTGCAGGAAATATTGCATTTCTACCGGACAATGGGAGTTTCTTCTTAGGGGATTTTAGAGACTGGTTTCACATTGGAGGAAGAGCCGAACAAGCCCTTTCTGTCCATGCGCTCCGGACCCAATACACTGGCGCAGGCGCTTCCAGCACATTGCAACTATTGTAGCAATAGGTGATTGATAACGCAAGTGTTTCCAGTCCAGACAGACGCATTTTCATAAGGCGCAGCTGGTTGCGCTTTTGCGCGGACTGTTTTTGCCATCATTTGTTAGACACGAGGCAGTCGGTCCCAGTTTATTCCTGACTTTTTCAATTGTGGATGGCTGTCTGACAGGGAAGAGTACGGCTGCAGGACCGAGTCGGGAATGCCATTTGTTCGAAGGCAACAAAAACGAGCTTTGTGGCGTGGTGTCTTGTTTTTGGGGACAGGTGCGGTTGTGTACGTTGTTGGGGTATGGGGTTAGTTGTTGGGGGTCTGGACATGCAAGAAGCGACACAGTTGTCTTGAGGATGTCAGATAAGGGGGCAGATCTGCACAGAGACAGGTGCGAAAGAGAGGACTAGATTTCCAAACGGACCCCTCCTCTCACTCATTCTGGATTATAGTCCCGAGGTGGCGAGTCATTCACAAAGAATCGGACGCGCGTTTCCCCACGACTGTAATCGGTAGGCATGCTGGTTGATCAAATAATAACATACTGTTTTAGATGGTAGTGCTGGTTACTGGTTAGTGCTTTTTCCTGCCCATCGCACTATGTTGCGACGCTGGGTTTGGCGTTGCACGCGCCCTGAATTCAGCTGTTTTTACATTAATTGTTTTAGTCGTATATTTTGTTTATTGTAGACGCGCATGCTATGGTTCGCTGTTAATACATTTTCTTTTCATCATATGCAATGAACGAAATGCGTTTCATTATTTGGATGCGATTTTAGAGAGTTTTGGTCGTCGGTTTGAATTGTTTTTGCATGTGAAATAAAGGTTGCTTTACAGCTATAAGATTTTCCCGGGGTAGGAGCAGAACTAAACATTTTGCCGTTAATCGTATTTTAGATTTAGTGATTCTTGTTTATGTGCATTTTTAAAATGATCATCTTTTGACTGTAATTTATTACTTTACGTTCCGCCTTTATTTTATTGATTAATTTAGTGTTCAAACTTATTTATATTCATTCATTGCATTCAACGTGACATTGACTTGTGTTTTATTTTTTACGTGTATTTCTGGTTAATAAACCTCACAGTCTTACTCTCAGGTCGATTGTATTTTTAAGAGTAGCCATTTAATGAAAAGCACATAAATTCTGGTTCCACATTTCTTATGTTAGCTGCCTTGTTTCTTACAAACTGAAATCAGAACAACATCGTTTGAGCAGAAAGTATGTTTTTCATTGGCTTTAATGTACTTTGTTGCTCTGTGTGTGTTGTCAGGTGTTTGAATGTACACACACGCTTCTCACACACATGTACGAGTGGATCATATTCCATCACACTAAGCTGGTCATGTTAAGTCAGAGGAATTGCATATTTCATATTTCCTATCGTGAGGTTAAACTGTATGAATTTCAGGCTCTGGAGCACCAGCCTCTCTGTCTCTTCACTGTGTGACACGGTTTTTGTCATAGTTCCCCCTGTTTCAAATTCAAATAGGCGTTGAGCTGCCTTTTGTTAGCGTTCAAGGTTTGTGGGCTGGAAAGCGAGGGAGAAGTGAAGTCCCCAAGGGTTAGAGCATTCTTAAAAGAGCCCAGGAGAGAGCGTAGATGAGAAAAGAGGTGAATGGGGGTCTGCCCGTAGAGGCAGCATCCTTTAATGAAGAAAAGGTAAAAGATGGACAGGAAAGAGCAGCCATCTGCTTTCCCCTCTTGTGACTCAGGCTTACAGTGCAATCTTTCACTGAAGATCTCCTACAGCAGTCTTCAGGTCTGGGAACCTTCTCAGAACATTGGTTAACGTTCTCTTAAAGTTCTTTTAAAGTTATCATGAAAGTTCTTGCAGTAATGTTAGTAGGACATTTTTTTGTTGTTATACATCTTATATATCAAAAACATTATTCTTGTTAAGTTGTCTCATTAGGTTGTTAGTGGAACGTTTGAAGAATGTTACAGAATGAAAATAAATGTTTGAGTAATGTTCTTATAACCAAGCAATGCTGTTAATACAACGTCTAAAAACTGGACTATTTAAATATCCCAACATTTCTAGCGTTTTTGTTACTTACTAGAAACATTACAGAAATGTTCTTACAACCTAAAATGAGTTAAGTTAGCTGGGTGTGCAGTGTAGTATTATGATTTGGCTCATTATCATTCATTTTCTTTGTTTTGCTTTCTGCATTTTACTGTTTTTCATTGCGGCCCCTGAGGTCCAATGATTCATGACTGAGGGTGGCATTTGTCTGTGCGTTGTTGACCTCTCTGAGCACACATACAAAACCTCTCATTACACACTGAATTATCATTAGCGTAGCACACACAGTGTGAAGTGCACAAGTCAGAATAGACCGGCTTCAGTGTTTACGTTCTGTCTCTCTTTCTTGCACTGTGGAGTTTGTGTCTGTGCACGACAAATGATGCTGTCATTCGCCCTGTAGTTATTTGTCTGTTTCCGTTGTCAGCAATGTCATTTCTGGAGCAGTTTCTGTTGCGTCTTTAATTCACTTCACATTTTAACAGACTGTTCAGCGGAGCCGTTCTAATCCCCAGCAAACACAGAGCTGTGTTTTATTACAGCCTTACTTAATATCGAGATGTGCAACGTTCCCAACACGCACCAGGCTTGAGCGAACCTCCTGCTGGTTTTATTAGGATGTAATTTGGGGAATATTCTAAAATGCGATTTGCAGGGATTAGGAGAAAAGGATGAAGGAAAACAAAGAGAGAGAGAGTTATGTTCCTTCCAAGTTTTCCTGAATGGGGGTCCTGTCTGAGTGCGCCCTTTTCCCCCGACAGCCGCACTTCAGCCTGCAGTGCAAGTGTTGAGCCGCTGTGCCGAGAGAACAGGTGTTGTGGGCACAGGAGGCAGACACACACACACACACACACACGCACGCACGCTTACAGTTGCCCTTGGGGTTTTGCGTCACCTGCCCCTGGCTCAGCCTTCTGCCCCTGCAGACCCTATCATAGGCAAGACTGCTTATCCGTGCCCATCTTTGCCTTGGCCAGATTTCAGTCTGTTCTCTACACACAGCTATCGTATGACTTTATAGACTATTTAATATAGGAACCATTTTTATTTTATGAAACATTTATGGCGTTTCTGCTTCCTGTATTAAAATTTGAATAGTTCAGTCTTCATTTATTGTAATTCTGTAAAAAGTCCCACAAAAGACGTATGCGTTTCAGCAACAGCTTAGAAAAATGTTAAGAGTTAATTTTTTTTGGGTGAACTGTCCCTTTAAATCCCTCCCTGTCATTTTTTTTAATCCCCCTCACTCGCTTTATCTCTTTTTCACTGTCATCCGGTTTCCTTCCCTCTTTCTTTTCTTAGTCGTTCTTTTTGTCAGCGCTCGATGTCACCATATCTCAAACCGTCCTTTTCCCTGCCCCTCCCTCTCTGGCATGGTGTTCTCTCTCTCTCTCACTCTCTCACTCTGCCTCTGTCCCTCTCTCACTCTTGTCCTGATGTCAGGCTCTTCCAGACAGAGTGCTTTCTCTCAGTGTGCTGTCATGCTAAAGGACACTGCCCACTGGGACTCTGAAAGGAACAAATTGACCGGAACAATGTTCTCACTTAGCATGTGGAGCTTGCAGAAAGAGAAGGTGAATGGGAGAGCTGAGGAGCATGCTGGGCCCAAACAGAGCCTGCACGAAAGTTGAGATGTCCACTCGCCCTGTAACACTGGCTGTGTTTGCAATGACATGCTACAGTATGCACACTACCCAGCTAACAATTTTAGCTTGTGAGAATGTTTCCGTAACGTTTCCATTAAGTCACAGAAGCATCAAATGTTTTATTTTGAAAGTTCTAGGAGAGTCTAATGTTCTTTAGACATTGTATTCATCTATGTCTAACGTTGCTGTTTGGTTATAAGAATGTTATTTAAACTTTTACATTTTGAACATTTAAAATGGTCCACTAACAGCTTAAGAATGTTTTTTGATGCAGTATAATGTTAAAAAAACATTACACTAACGTTACTTCAAGAACAATTTTGATAACTTTGAACTTTTAGAGAACATTAGCCATTGTTCTGAAAATGTTCCCTGTTAACTGAGTTCTCGTACAGAGCTGATTTAACCAAAATAAAAATTGTTATTATTCACTCCTTATTTACTCACATCCTTTAAAACTTTAATCTTAATTTTAATACTGAATAATTCTGACATTTTAAAAATAAATAGAGATGGAGGCGGTCACTCACTAACAAGCAAATGAAGACAGTTTTTTGAGGGGATGAACTCTCCCACGCTACAGTGCTGATGCAGTATATGCTATGTATACTAATGTGCACAATACACACATTTCTTTACTTGTAAAATACACTGATGACTTAATGCATTTGCTAAAATGAGCAGTACACAAGAGGGCTTACTGAGTGTGCATTACAGTATCCCACAATGCATTGCACTCAGCGTGACCTTTCATTTTTCATGTGGTGATTTTTAACGTTTTGTTCTCATTATTTGTCACTATTTCATTGAACTGCAAATGTTAAGACATTTTTACACATTATTGGATTAGAAACAACATATTTTTAGTCCAGTGATGACAGACAAGCAATGTAATCCCATCATGTGATAACGTTTGAAGTGTTTATTGTCCAATAATGCCTACTGTTTACTATTTTTAAGAAATAGTAGGCAGTGTGTATATATAGCTGTGTTCAGATAGCATAATGCTAGTATTCTGTTCTGAATACAGCTCATGAATCACTCACGCACAACTGTAGTGATGGTGAATCTGTCCCTGCCAGCCTCTCACTTCTGTTTTCCCATCATGCCTGTTGAAGATTAGTGTAGGAGTTGCCAGGGGAGCAGTAAACGCATTAATCAGCGACCCCACAAAACCTCATTTCCCATGATTCCTTTGCCCCTGGAGGCTAACCCCCCCCCCTGACCTGCCATAAGGTGTTGCTGGAGGTCACGGCTCCTCCTATAAAAATGTAATATAAAGCTTCTCCTCGGTGAAGACCACCCCCTCCCCTGCTGTTTAATCACCCACCCAGCCTCTCTCTCATCCTGTCATCCTGTTCCTTTCATCTCCAGCCCTTTTTCTCTCACTCATCCACTTTTGACGTACGTTTCCGATCAAACCTAGCCAGACGAGTGATTTTAAAATGTATTTAGAGAAAGCTATAATGCACTGTAAAATACTCGAATTCGAAGTTGCTTTACAGTGACTCATTCGTTTCCCAGTGTCACTCTCCTCTGAAAGACGAACAGCTCATCTTTCGCTCACACTGATAGTTTTATTTGCATAAGCTACATAAATACCAGCTCTGTACGTAGAAAGCGCCCGGAAATATTGGAGATAAAGGGTGTTCAGTCTGCAGAGGGCTCTGTATGTCTCCAGTGCTTTCAGAACAGAGAGGGACCAGAGAGGAGAATTTGAATGCGATTGCTATGGTGTTACAGGCTTTCGACAGAGAGAACGAGGTGATGAGAAAAGATGGTGGGCGACAGGAGGGTGTTAGTCTGCTTGGGCGTGAATAAACAGAGCCAGTGTGTGTGAGAGAGATTGTAAGAAAGAGAAATGTATGAGTGAATGTTTGTATGCGCGTTTGAATGCAACTGTGTTTTTCGCTGTCGCATTCGTTCATCTCTGGGGCCCAGCCGCGTCTCTCTCACGCCGCGGCGGCTGCGCTCACAGAATGATTTGTTAATGAGGGAGATGCTAACAAGAGGCCCCAGCGAGGAACTGGAAGAAACAGTGCCAGTCAGAGAAGAAAGAACTGTCACTCACACACACACACACACACATCGCCCTGTTTACACCTGATATTAATGACCGTCTGGGTGATCTGATTGCGAATGTTTACATCTGGTTTCCACATGCCTCTCAAATTTGACCACTTGTGATCAGATTTTAAGGGGTCTCTGATTTTCATGTGTGGATGCAAGGCAAATTTGAGATTTTAGGACTGTTACTTTCTTTTGAAATTCCCAGAAGCAGTTTTTTAACTTTTTTTGTGTCAGATGTAGTCTGTCCTTTCCAGGCACTGGACCACACAAATGTGGTTTGAGTGATTCGATAACTGAATGTTTTTTTATCCTGTTTACACCTGAACTTCACACTGTTCACTTGTGATCATGTGACCTGAACGGATGTTAATACCAGGTGTAAATGGGTAACACACCTTAAACAGATCTGCACACACAACATCTGTTTATCTCACCTCATGCTGCATCTCTCCGTCACTTCCAGTCTCACCTACACACACACACACACACACACACACACACACACACACACACACACACACAGCTCCTCATTGTGGATTGAGGTTTTTGGCTGGTGTTGCTCTGCAGCTGGTGTGAGAACATTGTCTGTCAGGTACAGAGGAAGTGTATGTGTGTGTGTGATAAAGGCATAGATGACTCACTGAGACGCTCTACTGTAGTAAAAACAGACACACACACCTGAGGATGTCCACAGATGTGCTTTTACCCAGTACATGCTTCTGTCTGTCTTTTCTGCAGGAAAGGAAAGTGGTTTGCACAGTGCTGTAGCAACGTGTGTCAACCCCTGTGTGTCATTGTTAGGTGACTGAAGTATTAATTTACCAAAAATCTGTCATTAATTATATTGCCAAAAGCAAATATGTAAATGCAGACACTTTTATCCAAAGCAATTTAATAGTGCGTTTAAGGCTCCTGATCGTGTGTTCTTTGGGAATCGAACCCACGATTTTGCCGTTGCTAGTGACACGCTGTATCACTTGTGCTACAGTAACACGTCGATTTAACCTTATGTTGCTTGTTCTCATGCGATAACAAATGCGACGTGACCCACATGACTCAACGCAGTGTTCCAGGTCATCTGAAGTCATAAAATAGCTTTGCATAAGAGACTGAAATTTAAGTTTGTTAATCTTCCCCTCAGGTGAGATGTTAATATCATTGAGTCATTGAGCTGATCTCAAGAACTAGATCAGTCTGACCTTCTTCAGTTCCTTAAACATAAAGCCAAATATGGATTTAGATTGCCAGAGTCATACAGACCATGTTTGAAGTTGTTTTTGTGTCCTTTTTGAAATTTGAAGCACTGGTAGCCATTTATTGTAATGGCATAAAAAACAGCAACCTGTATTTTCTTATTTTGAAGAAGAAAACAAGTCACAGTGGTTCTCAACCTTTTTGACTTCAAGGCCCCCTTGTTGTCCACAATAAAATATTTTAGAACATACCTAAAAATAACCAGATATTAAGAAATATGTTGATTTTTTTTATAGTTATTTGAATGTTTTTCTGTCTTATTTTTACTCATCTTGGGCTCACTTGGAAGTTTGTTGAGACCCTCAGAGGGACCCGGGACCCTGGCTAAGAACCACTGATGCATCATAACAGAATTGTAATTTTTGGGTGATTGATTTATTAAACCAAATCTTTTTCTTCTCCTTTTCCTCTAATTTTCTCCTTTTCATCGCCACCCAAGTGGCTTGTTCTCAGCCTCAAGGTAATTAACAGCACGCTGCATTCTGTGACCCGCAGGAAGCAGTCATGCATGAGAGAGGGCGAGAGAGGGAACAAAGTGGCCCTGAAATGAATGTGAGGCACAGCGAGGGAAAGAGAGGGAAGCTGAGAGATGGAGAGAGATAGAGAGAGGGAGAGAGAGGGCAAAGGACAGAGGGCAGAGGGAGAGATGCCAGGCAGTGAGGTAATGCAGAGAGGGTGTGAGGTATAAAAGAGGGGGAGGTTGCATGGGGGCTCTGGACGGGGATTGTGGGCGTTTTAACTGCAGGGTGGGTTTTGGATTCAGGTGACGGCTCAGAGGACCCTTTAAAACATGATATTAAGAACTCAGAGGAAGCAATTAATGTACAGAACCGTCTGAGTTCCTGTACAAATCAGTTCATGGAGCCGAACCGAGCTCATGCTGAGGAGAGCATCTGGTGGGTCTCTCTCTCTCTCTCTCTCTCTCTGTCTCTCTCGTCTTCTGGGTAAATCTCATGAAAACATGTCCAGGTCATATTTTAAATAATATTAAATGATTAATTTAATTAATTGTTAAACCTAAAGAATAATTATTAAAATTATTTATTATAAAATTATTAAAAAGGTATGCATTTTAAGTTATAGTTATCAATTGTAGATATAAGCGATCATAGTTATTGTTTCATTATAAAAAGCCTATATTTGTGTGCAGTTTTTGAAAATGAGCTAAAATATGACCAAGGCATTTACAT
>JAZGTK010005051.1:0-23159 GCA_036877625.1 Ambastaia sidthimunki
GAGTGACAGGGAAAATCTGTACCAGATTGTGGACTGGAAAAAGAACTGATGAAGATAATTATTTTCTGTGCAAATATCAACATGAACATATGGCAACCTGTTAAGCTTTTTCCATTACTGAGGACAGAACAAACACGTGGAGTCATTTTACCCGATCCTAATGTGAACTGGTTTCACAACTGTACAGTAATAACCAGAACATAAAATATATGTATCTTCCCGTTTATGTGAGTTGTGTCTTGATATCACACTGACACTGTCATCGTTTCTGTTACGCAACATCTTCTGAACTTTGAACTTTAGAAACTGGTTTTAGTTAATTAGTTAGTTAGTTAGTTAAAGGTATATTCTTAAAAAAGGTGCTTCACAATGCTATAGAAGAACCATTTAACATCCACAGAACCTTTGTGTTTTACAAAAGATTCTCTGTAGTGGAGAAATGTTTTATAAAAAGGTAAGAAAGAAATGGTTATTATAAGAACCTTTGAATGAATGGTTATTTGAGGAACCAAAAGTGGCATTTCTACCATTCTTCTGACAGTTCTTCTATGGCATTGCTGTGAAGAACCTTTAAAGAACCTTTATTTTTAAGAGCATATACCACAAAATAATACTTTGTTAGAAACATTTCAATTACTCAAAGGCAATTTTACTTAATCCATTTTAAGTTGACATGACGTATACACCATGACAACATCAAATCAGTGTAATGATTCACAATTAACCCAACTAACTATTTTAGTCTCCTGAGAAAATAGGAGTTTAACATTTATCTAATATTTATATAATACATTAATGATGGGGACTGCATAGAAAGAAAGACTCAAAACAACATGAAATCAGGCACGTACACCAACAGAAAGTCTCAAATATATTAACAGTTTTTATTTTTTCCATCAATCTGAGGCTACAGGGAGTGTATTGAAAATTTCAGTGCTGCTGATGGCTCAGCAAAATAACTCTGAGTGGAAAGCACAGCAGATGGCTGTTCTGCTGACAGTAACAGTGGATATGAACATCAGCTGTGGCTTTACTCTGTTGTAGTGAAGCTGACAGGTGAGTGGTGAAACAAGGAAGACAAACACAAATAAGGCACCACAAGTTTCTCAGCACAACCAGTGAGACTTTATACGAAAGATAGGAAAATTTAGCCAGCACAAGACAGGTCAAACTCTTACCAATGACTAAAACTCTGAAAGCTCAAATCACACTGACCAAACAAGTGCTTATTTAAAGATCTTTATCGCATGGACCTTACCGGCTAACTCCGACCTGAACGCTCTCCAATAAACACGCTTTCAGAAGACCTGATTGCCTTTAAAGGGATTTTTCACCCAAAAATGAAAATTCTTCCATTATTTATTCATTCTAAACCTGTATGACTTCTTTACTTCTGAAGAACACAAAAGAAAATATTTTGAGTTACGTTGGTAACCACACAACAGTGTCACACATTGACACAAAACCACTGAGACATTTCTCAAAATATCTTCTTTTGTGTTCCACAGAAGACACCATGTTTGGTATGAGATGAGGGTGAGTAAATGATGGAAAATGTACATTTTTGGGGGTGTACTGTCTCTTTAGAGGTCAACATTTCAGTCGAGGAAGAATCCAACTGCTGTGTTGTCCTAGGTTGCATAATTTTGATAAATCAGTTTGATGTGATGTTCAACAGAGCTAATTTCCAATAATACTGTTTGATCAGACTGCACGATCTGTACTCACTCATTACTGTGCATAAAAAGATGACAAGGCTGGTTCTTTTCAATGCTTTTTAAAGTTAAGGTGCTCTATGAAAGCAGAACAATGTGTCTCAGTAACTGAAGCTGACAGTTGTTCACTGAACATCAAGCAGAAACAGAGCGAGCAGGCCTCTACCTGAGCAACTGATCACGCTGATGACAGCCCAGTTATCAACAGATTAAGTGTATCGTGCCTGCAAGCTTCATTCAGCAGAGCGAAAAAATACAGCATAATACAGAGCCACACCAACGCCCTGTTCTTCTAACAAAACTGCAGCTGCGTCTGCAATGACTTGCGCATCACGAGTCTGCGATGCAGCTAGACGTCTTTTTAAACTCCGCCCCACTGAAAGAGCCACACCCCTCCTGCGTTTCATCTGATATCCTTTAAATCATGATAAGTCACGTAAGATTTTAAAATAATCAAAAAACTTTGACTGTACTGTGGTCAAATATATTATACCACAGTAGGGTTAGATTAAGAAATTCATAAATAAACCTCAAACACAATTCATGTTAAGAATGTCACACTGTACTTAGCTCTCATTACATACAACACTTGTTAAGGCAACATCAACATATAATATCTGTGCATGGATTGGATAAATCATTCACTGTATTTTACAAAAAAATTTACCATCAAGGGATGCAAAATATGAACATCAGAGTGCAAACCTGCAGTCCACACCGAATTGAATTATGTTTTAGGGATTATAGAAAGAACAGCTTATGTTTTCATCTGAGAGAGGGAAGCTGGACGAGGGGTTATTACAGCAGAAGGCTGTGCGGTGCCCAGGCTCAGCTTTCAGAAGGTCAGAGGTCATGGGTTGGGCTGAGGGGGCACCGGAGAGGAGCTATGGGCTGCTGTTTTCCACAGTGGTTGGTAATACACCCAGCCCTCACCCTGAAAAGAGAGGGAAACAAAACATTAATTTTTCAAGTTAATTGAGAACTGTGAAAAGTGTTAATTATGAACAAGCATAAAGTCTAAGGTTTGGAGATGACAATCAGTCATTTTAGAAATAAAGTTATTATGCTTTGATCTAATATTACAAAAACATTATTTTCTTTGGAATAACCTGAACTTATAAATCAATTACGAGCAGGAACGTTTGTTAAGAAAGTAAAAGGGCTTATTTTCATTATATGTTGAATTCAGTACTTCAATCAAACTTTTAAAACCAAATTAAACTACTAACACTAAATAAACAATCCTTAACCAGATTTTAACTAGTAACAGTAAACTCAAATACTTTTTAATAACTCTTTAAAAAATTATGGAGGATGTAAAAAAAAATAAATGTGCAGATGAAAATGGTTTTGTTCTTACTTTGCTTTCAAAATATTTGGTCCTCCATGCTGTCTGTGTCTCTGCGCGATGTCTCTCCTCTTTTCTCTGTCTTTCCTCCAGGAAGCGCTTGTGTTCTGTGGCTTTATCCATATCTTTGTCTTTTAGTGACTCTGTCACATGCTGCCACAGTCGCCTGCAGACAGTCACAATTTACTCTGAATTCACAGACAACAAGACAACTCAAACATTATGATGTTGATTTAAAGGTACAGTTCACCTAAATATGAAATTGCTCCATTTTACACAGTTACCATATGATGAAAAGATTAAGGACACAAATGCTCATGAAAATGTTATTTTTAAAGCAAAATCCTTGTTAGAAAATCCTCAATATGTAAACATTAACAGAATGTTACTATGTAATAAAAAGATGAGCTGTGGATTAGCCATGGTTTTTAAACAGTGTTACAAATAGTAGCTTATATATTTTTTGGAATAAACCTCATCTGATTGGTTGGCTTTACCTGGACTCGTACGGCCCCTGAAGCTCATTGGGTCGTACTCTTTTTCTGGTGACAGGAAGTTCGGAAACATCTATGACCCGCGTCTCTCCGCTGGTGTAGGCGAACTCCAGCGTGCCGTTCCACTCACCCTGTACGCGACACACCACTGAGTTTGTGGGGTTGTGTTTGACCTCCGCATTTACTCTGAAGAACACAGCAGAAATCTGTTACAGAACGCTGCCTTGTTTTTTCTGAGAAACAAACATTGTATTGCTGTTTTGACCAAAGGTTAATTGAAGCACATGATCTCAATACATCCAAAGTATTAACACAGGAATGTACAGCAAAAAACAGCCCAATATTAAAGGTCAGGCACAAAACACTTCCCTAACTTTTTAAGTAGATCTCAGGGAAAAATAAACACATATTTAGAGAAATTATAATACCCCTTTAAAACTCTAAACAGCTACATACACTCTTACAAATTTACTAGAATTGTAGAATTAAAATTCTAAATCAGGTGAAAACTCTGTAGGGTTCTAGATCCTTAAATGTATAGAATACCACATAATGTGAACATACATACAACTACATTTATAAATAATACTAGATTGAATTCATAGTTCTTCAGGACCGCAAGGCTGCTGTATAAATTTACACTGAAAACACAAGACTGTCTCATCATGTAAGACTGTTCTCATCAGTCATGTAAGGTGATCCAGCGGGATGCTGACCTGTGCAGCTTGCCCCCATAGAAAGGTTTTGTCTGGAAGGTGATGACTGCAGAGTAGCCCGTCTTGGCGCAGTTGACGTTGACCTTTCCTCCCAGCTCCACCCAGGGCACCGTGAGGATGGAGCGGGCGTAGGCGCAGGGCAGACTGAAGGTGTAATCTTCACCATGTTCCAACAGGTGCAGATTACCTGCAAGAACAGAACACTTATCTCAGATTACTTAAAACCAAGTCGATGGTAGGTGGAGATCCAAAAAGTAAGTGGCTGGTTTGTTATGGCTGAGTTGTGGAGAGCAGACAAAAAAGCTGTAGTAGTTTAAATGAAACTATTAGCAGTTTTCTCAATTTTACAATGTTCCAAAGCAGTTTTACAGGAAACATTTATTAGTACAGACAGCAGAGATTATGAAACATAGAACATACCCTAAACAACAAACCAAAAACTGTGTAAGTGTGAGGTAAATGTTATGTGTACCGTACCTTCTCCGATCATGGAGACACCAATGGACATGCCCATGAACTTGCTCTTGGTCCAAACATGTGTGTTGACACACATCTGCCTCTCTGGGCACTCTGCATAAAAGCCTGACACAGGTGGATGGTGGGAAACCTGTTCAGCCACAAAGCGGACAGTGTAGCAGTCTGCAGCGCACAAGTTCCCCTCTTTCGGGACCCCCATTGGTGTCGTTGCTTTGGGCACTCTCCAAGAGCAGTGGAAGGTTTCTCCAATGATGGGGTTGTAGGGCTTCTTGGCGATGGCACCTTTGCGACCTTCGTGGAAGGAAGTGAGATAATATTCCACAAATCGGACCATGCGGTCCATTGGGCTGGAGCCGTCTGTGATGGCCACGAAAAGGTCTGGATGGGACATGAAGTCTGCGTACATTTCCAGCAGGGAACGCTTTTCCAGTATGAAAGTAGGAAGGACCACCTACACGAACACCAAATTATTTCACATTGAGGGTTTAGAATCTGGTGTTTATAGAAGACATCCACAAATGTATAATGGCTGATCTAAATGAATAAATGTGATTTGAGGTTTGACAAAAACACCCACAGGATGAAATCAGAGTCATTAATGAGATGAAGAAGATGTACCCTAGTGAGGTCCATGCCCAGCTTCAGCTGAGACAGGAGATGCAGAATGACGCTACGCTCCTCTTCAACAGCACCCAGATCCTCCTCCTCATCAAGAGAGGAGTCCTCCACCTCCTGAGAGAAATCAATCTCCTCCTGCTCCTCATATACACAAAAAAGTTAAGATTACACTGAAACAACATATGTCAAAGTATTGTGACTGTATCATCAGCTGCTGTGCTCCTATTGGTGTTTGTGTCATCCTATCAGCAGTCACACTGCTGGGCTGTGATACAAAATGTTAATTTGCAAAAAGTATTTCTAAATTGGTGGATGGCATGATATGATTCAGACAGGATATTTTATAAAATAGAAGAATTCAGCTAAACAAAGAGGACAGTAAACATTCATCAAACAGATAAGTTTACTCAGGTTAACAGGAGGCCTGTCTACAGTGTAACAGGTTGGCTTAGGTGTTTGTTTACATCACGGCAACTTAAGTGAAAGATTACCTGAGACATGCTGACCAATTACCAAGAGACTTTTCCAAAACTATAATGTAACTTACAACAATTACCTTCAGCATCTGATAGCTTTAAACAAAATCTAACACATAGTAAGTGTCCAAAACAAGCTTAACTCTGGACATTTTAGCTACATTTGAAAATACGTTTTTGCATAAGATAAAATGTAAAAATAGGTGGAATACACTTTTTAAAGAAAGATAAGCTGTTCAAAATTAAAATATTATTTATACTTGATATTTGAACACTTTGGTTTGACAAATGTTATTGGAACATGTTCATGTTCAAACACTTCTTATACGTCAGGCTAAAATGCAGAGACAACTATAAGTCATTTGTAAATTGTAAACACTGCGGCACATCAAAACAATGTTTTAAGCAACCCAACCAGTCCAACACAACAACACTGCCTCAACCTCAGGCATGCGTTTAAAACAAACCTTTCTGAAATCATTCATTGCTTCAGCAATCTTGTGTGGTGATGCTGGTCAGAATTACATTTTAATTACATTGCTCTGTTAGTAACCAGTTTCATTTTCAGATACTCCTAAGGCCACTGTACATGTGACAGACAAATCAAAACCATCCATCACTTATGCTAGAATTAATCGAGAACCTGAGTAAACATGATCCAAACATTAAAACAAACTCCATACAATGCAAAACAGTTTGGATTCACACAGAAATTAAGTAAATGTTTCTGATATAAGTTTAGAACAGATCTCTTACCCTGGTGATATCACAGGAGTTCGTTTCTAAAGGTTCCAGAACAGACCCTTCTGTTTTTCCATCCTCTTTGTTGATGCTGGGTAGGGTTCCTCCATTCTTTAGG
This sequence comes from Ambastaia sidthimunki, assembly GCA_036877625.1. Taxonomy (NCBI): domain Eukaryota; kingdom Metazoa; phylum Chordata; class Actinopteri; order Cypriniformes; family Botiidae; genus Ambastaia; species Ambastaia sidthimunki. The sequence continues at coordinate 6,704 of JAZGTK010005051.1, forward strand.
ATGTCAGGAAGTTTTGGCTCCAGCCATTCGATGGCGGGGCCTACAGGACACACAAAACCTGGCTCAGAGGTGTTCATATCGCCGGCCCACCACCACGATGCCCACAAGTCAACAGCAACCTCTAATGGCACAGGTGTTCTGAGTGTCCGGCTCTCTGACAACTGACACAGAGATCTGAATGGAAACCTGAGCCCAGGGTCTCACCGTCTGCATGGAGTCCTGCCCATTGCCAACTTGGTGGCTTATTGGCTCAGAGAGCTGTCTGGTGGTTTCTGCTATGTTCCAGTAATCAGGCAGATTAGAAAGTTCAACGGTTGCTCTTGGTCTCACTATTTAACATCTTTAAACTTAAGATTATTATTTTTTTCAGGCAGGTAGTAATAAGATGTGTGTGCTTGCAGACTTGATCCAATCAAGCTAAACTTTTTTTTAGTTACACAAAACAATGTTTGACTTTTGGGGGCATCATAGATATTTTGGGGGCAGAGGACACCCGAAACACTTGCAAACCCATAGCTCAACTGGCAGAGCATTGTGTTAGCAGCACAAAGGTTGTGGGTTCGATTCCCAGGGAACACACATACTGATAAAACGTACAGCATCTGCCAAATGCATGAATGGAAATGTAAATCTGACAGGAGACATTTTTCTGCAGGAACTGACAGCGCTATGGCAACACAGTTTGGGAAGTCAACTAGCAACTACTGCGCATCACTGACGCCAGCAGCGGTCTGGTTACCTGCAGAAGTCTATCAGCCGCGGATACAATTCCTCATGAATTATAAAGCAATATTCCACTGCCTGAGCAGAGCCTTAGGTCAACAATTCTACAGGTACAAACATGACCTGAGATTACTGTATGTGCACCACAAACACACACACACAGCTTTTCTTTAAAATGACAGAAAACGAGTCGCCTTTCTCTGTTGTTATTGGTTATTGTTACCGAGCTGTGAGAAGAAAGACTAACCGTGCTGTGTATTCTGATCTTATCACACTGACCTGGATAACACATACGGTTCAGTGAGGCACAGTGAATGTGATTTAAAGTAACTGTCTGATGCAGAGTTTGTCCTGTTCTCTAAAAGAACCTGCATTATTCATTTTTGTGTTGCATTTCGGTTGCCCATATTTGAGTGTTACACAAACTCCACACTGTGAACAGGCAGAATATAATGTTGAATTTAAAATCATTACTAATCACAAAAATACAGTTTTCCTGTGGCTCAACTGTCACAGCACGGTGCCAGCGACACCAGGGTTGAAGGTTCGAGGAAATGCATTAACAGATCAAATGAATTTTTCAAGTCACTTGGAATAAATGTAAGTGTAAACACACATATTTGCTATCACCCATATTTAATCAGCATTATGTCAAAATCAGCCACCCTTTTCTCTAAATATCAACATCGGCCATTGAAAAGGGCTTATCAGTCGACCTCCACACATGATCACCAGGTTAACACTTTAACAACACTGTTAAGTATTCAGAAAGCTGCCCAGCCCAGTCAAGGCGGAGTTAAAAGGAGGAAGTAGGACAGATACTATTTCTAAATACCAGGAGAACTAATTATAAAACTAATTACAAAAACTTGCTGCTCTGCAGATCTTTCAAATAGATACAGAAGCTGGCGGCTTGAGTTGATTGTCAAAAAGGTCCCTGATTAATTCAGTCGGATCTCAACAGTCTGGGCAGCATCTCACTGTAGATGATTTAGTCAACTTGTCACAGATGTACAGTAATGCTGCTATTGGACTGAAGAAAAAACGTTACTAACATTCTAGGTAGAACTGAAGTGGGTCTCATAAAAGCACATAGAAGCAGCAGTCAATATTTCCTGTGATAGCAGCAGTGTTATAAATAACTCTATAAACCCGTCTGTTTACTGGCACAGCAAAGCTTTCATTCAACATTTAAGGACTGCAGGTGCATAAGGCAAATTATACTGCAAAACCTAATGCACAGATGTAAAGTTAAGAGAGTTAAAAGAGGAAAAACTGCCAGACTTCTTACATTGTCAACTTCCTGCTCATTTTAGATTGTCTAGCATGAAGCAATGTTTTTTCCAGATATCTTTTCTTAATGACACCCAAGATTTATGTGCCAAAAAGTGTGATTTTTTTCCAGATTTTCCAGAATCTCTCTTACCCTTACATTTATTTTGCTGCTATGCCTTTAAGACGTCAAGACATCTGTTTTAAAACTCTCTTCACATAATAAATGAGCAACTGCACTTTGCTGTGTTCAGACACAGGCTTTGCTGACTGTGCTCTTACATAGTTGAAGCCACCCATCCTTCAAAAACAGTCTTTGCAGATCCTTCAATACACTGTGAAAGGTTCACAAAACAACCCACAATAAACATTTCAAACAAACTGTTAAGATCAGACTGAAATGACCACGTACGTTGTTAAAAATGAACTTATCAAGGCACTCATATTTAACACTAAAATCATTCTGAAAGATATGCAGACCAGCACACAAAAATAAGCACAGTTTGGTAAGTGCTGAATATTAAACTTATCTCCTGTTACAACCGACACAGAGATGAAAAGAAGCCTCACCACCGAGAGGAATTTTCTGTCGAGCCATTTGCTGCAGCTGCAGGATATGCAGGCAGTCACTGAGGCAGGTGATGGTAGCCAAGGATGTGGCTTTCAGAAGCAACAGGTCTTGGTCCAGTGGAGATGGACCCTGAGAGGATGGCAGGCCCTCGATGCTCTGGATCAGGTCTCTGTGCTGGCCCTGGGCCTGGCTCATCATCTGAAGCGGGACAGAAAGAGCTGTTTTGACTGGACGATCGGATATCTTGTTACAGCTTGTACCACACAAACAGTTACGCATATATTTACAAATTCATAAAGCGGATAAAGTTACAAAGCAACTGCAGTACTACGGCCTCTAGAAGCTGGTGACTCCCAGTCTTACCTCTCTGGCCTCCAGCAGATGATCAGGCAGCAGTGACTTCCTGCTGGAATACAGAGACGAGCTGCGCTGGAGCTGAGACAGACCCAGCAGGGAGTTTGTGTTCTGGTTGATCCTGTGCTGAGATCCTGGAGAGCTGCCGCTACCCTGAGACATCATAGAGAGACTGCGTGTCTGCAGAGGTGGGTTTGTCTGTGGAATTATGGGTAATGATCCTGTAGCTCAGTTGATAGAGTTCTAGGTCTGATATCCAGGTAACACACGCTGATAAAACTCTATAATTTTAATCCACTGTAAGCTGCATTATGCATAAATGCAACTGTAACGTGAATTGATAATAAATTCTTACAGGCTTTAGTTTATCCCAAATGGAATTCCAAAAAAAATCTATTTTTTGTGTTCCATGGAAGAATGACATGAGAGTGATTGACTGACTCAAACTAAAAGCATTATGACTGAACAGCCTGTCTCAAACAACCCATCAGCTCCTGTTACTTTGGAAGTCATGGAGCAGTACCGCGGGAATCTGGCTATAAGTCTCACCTTGCCCATCGCCTCTGTGTGGTGCTGGGTACAGATCTGCAGCCGACTGACCCAGTGCTGGCGCTCCTTTGCATCCGCGGCTGAAACAAACATTACACAGTATACAAGCTTTACATTAAATAAATTACTGGGCTCATAGTATTTTAGATCTGACCAGCTACACATGTAACTCATGTTAAGAAACAGTGGATAAGATGAAGTCATGTGACCACCTCTGAGTTTGTATTGCTCTCCGCTGATGGCATTAACCGTGAAGGTGTGCGAGTCTTCATCGCTCGGGGAAATGACCGCGCCGGCTAACGGCAGCGACCCTCGCGGCTTCTGATTCCTGGACTGCTCGTTCACAAAGTATTCCAAAAGCCCTGCCTCATTATTCAGGACAAAATATCTATAATGGAGAAAATACTTCAGTTTGGGACAAAGGTGAGAAAGCTTTTTGTTCACAGAACAAAAACAGCACTGAACATATATAAGCAAAAGCAGGTGTCACGTGGGAACCGAACCCTCAGATATCTGTGGACCTTTCTGCAGAATTTGGACCTCAGTAAATGTGGCATTTATACAGACTCACCGATACTGCCATCCAGTCACCAGATTGGTGTATTTCATCAAGTATCCATCCACCTTTTCCATCAGATCACTTAACACAAAGAAAAATAAAGACATTGTGCATGTATTTCACGTAAAAAAAATTGTTTGCTTTATTCATTATTCACACCATGATCAAAAGATCGAATCATAAAATGACAATCATAAAAATATATATTATTCACAGACTGGCAGGATAATGATAAACTGTTGTTAATGAACTTCTGGTACAATGTCAGCACAAAAGATTAAAGTTTCACATGTGTTTGTGACTCTACTGTCAGTTTCATATTGACAGGGTAAGACATGTTTTAACTAGTTAACTGATTAAACTCGATTTGCACTTCCTGCTGGAAATGTCAGTACTTGGAAGGCAATGAATGATAAAAACCGACCACGTTTCATTATGCAAATACAGAAATGAACAGTTTCTGTCATTATTTACACATATACGTGTCCTTAACAACTTTAATACTGTTTACTCTGTGCCTGGTCACCATTTACTTTCATTATTGAAAAGCCAGAGTTTGCATACACCTCACTGTGTGTTTCGTGTCAGAAACTAATTAAAACAGGTTTGGATCGACATGTGGGTGAGTAAAAGTCGCAGCTGTGACACAAATCACAGATTTATTTAAGATAAATAATGTTATAAGTTGAATTTTCTATAGCAAAGTGTGCGAAGAAGATTCCCAACACAGATCTCACACACAGCACGTGTAAGACATCAGAAAACCTCACAGCCGGTATGATGATGATGAGGATGATGATGGTATAACAGTGTTTAATGTGTGTGGTACCTGTACTGCCAGGATTTGGTTCCTGTCCTGCAGGAACTCTGAGAGCTGCTGTGATGCTCCAGCACGGCTTCAGTCATGATCAGATCAACACGACTAACACTTTAACCACGACTAACACTGAACAACCGATTGTTTAGAGCGAAACACAAGTATAAACGATCTGTTACGGTCGTTGTTTTAATCATCGCACTAGTCTGATGTTCTGAATTACAGAACCGCTGGCGTGCTTACGTCGCGCGCAGCCATGACGGAACGTCAAGTCGCTGTATCACGTGACGAGGGATGTGATATAAATTAAATACATTTGTTTGACAGAAATGTTTGTTATAGTCGTTTTATAAGTAGCATAGGAAGCATATTAATGTGGTTTATTCGGATTTCATGCTATAATTTAGTGATATTTTACTTTCGAAAATCCACATCGCTCGCTCTTCAAAATAAAAGTCCTAGGTGGCGGCCGCTGTCTCTGATTGGTCAGATGTGACAAGACGTTCAAAGGCAATTCATGATTAAACAATCACAAAAATAATGACGTTTATCGATTATTATACACTAAACAGATTACTTCATCATTAATTATATAGCGCAATTTTGTGCTATAATACAGCCTGGGTTTTTTTGCTCCCTAATATAATATATATAAATGTAATACTAATACTTATTGCAAAACTCTATTATTCTGTTCTGATCATAAGAGCCAAAATAATTTTTAACATCTATAATAATCTTTTGTGTGGCGTTTACTTGGGGTCTTAAATTGCCACATTTTTCACCTTAAACTGATCATCTTAAACTTCAATTTAAATATTAATTCAAGAAAAAAAAAATCAAGAAAACATTAGACTCTGTCCTTCATAAACAATTTATTGTGAAAATAAAAACAATTATTAAACAATTCAAATGTCTCAAGAAGAGGTGACTGATCGCACAATTAAAAGAGCTCTAATGAATACAAGAATACAAAACATAGAGAGAAACAATGACAGATTGTTTTGTTCTTGGTTGAAGTTCTGCATAGACTTTTCTTTGGTCTTGCATTGGTCTCATGGCTTTGCTATTTTCTTCAACTATTTTCATTTTTTGTATCTTTATCCTGATGCTGATGATGAAAATTTGTCTTAATAATGTTATTCTCTTCTGTATACACATTTATAATCTTTTTTCCTCTAGTTGGGGAAAGCAATTTGAAAAAAAAAACCCCACAATGTTTAGCAGCGTAAACATTTGGCTAATGAAAAACATTTAAAAATGTGTATTAGCTTTTCCAGAGAAGAAAATCAAAAATACAAAGATAAAAATAAATTAGCACACTTATGAAATCATAAAGTGTATGTCTAAACATATAGGAAGCAGTTTACACAGGCAAATGTCAAACATTAGAAAACGATACAATTAAAAATTGTACAATACAGATTTCTTCTGATAAATTCTCAATTTCATTAAAACAGTGCTGTGTCTTAATTTCAATTATTACAGACAGAATGTTTTGATGATGTCACAAGTTATTATAAACCATGACAACTGAGAAACCAAGTTAATATTAACAACAGAAATACTATTTATATAGCAATAATTTAATATGTACCAGAACATAAACAGGTTATTTTACAAGAACTTAAGACAAACCTTTTTGATTATTAAATGTTTAATCCTAAATCATTAAATGTGAATATGGGGTGAGCTGCTATAATCTATCATCTCTGAGTGAAAACCAGCAATGAAAAGGCATTTCATTTGAGGTCTGAATGAGAGTACAAAACTTCTTCAGTTACATAATACTGAGTCAACAATAAGCCTTTCATTATAGAACTAAAATGACAGATAAATGCACACACAGTAAATAGTAATTCATATTATAATAACACCATGAGAAACATAATGAGAAAATGAACACAGCTTGTTTTTTTACAAGCTCTCAGCACAGTCAAAACATTGAACCTGCGTTTCAGTTAATACTGTCCGTTTCTTTTCCTGAAATGAAATTATTTTCTAACTTAGGAAAAGTCTTATTAAAATCCTAAAAACATTATGAAGAGTCGACGGTCAAATCTGTATTTACTTACAAGACAGCAGCATCCACACAAACTCATGAAATATTAAAAAGAAGAACAGGTAAAATACTAGATAAATACATGAAAGTTTCACTAATCCTCTAACACAATAAGACACAATAAGAATCTATTATGTGAAAGATCACATGGCCACTGCTGCTCAGTTTGAGTCCAAGTTTTTTAAATAATGGACTTTGCAGAGTACAGTGTTTATCTATTTAAAAAAGGGCTGTCAATTTTTGTTACTGGCAAAGCTGTAGCAAAAACAATCAATACCTGCTTCCCATTTGTGAGTAATCAGCCAAAAGTTTTAAATAAACACAGATTGATTTTTAGAGCTAGCACTAAAATGTGTGCTTTGCAATTTTGGAAAATTGAACCAGTGCCACAACCCCCAAATAACAATTAAAGTGCCCTACTGCAAAAAATAATGTGTTATACACTATTGTTTAGTCAATGGTATGTTGAACCAAACTGCAAAGATTTTATAAAATTGTTACAAAACAAAAAGACAAAAGCGTAACTAAATGGCACAAAGTTAGAAAATCAAGAATGATAAATAAAAACATTAGATGGGGAAAAAAAAAAACTTTCAGTAGGAAAAAAAAAAATTCAGTAAAGACCATCAACAGCTCATCAGGTACAAAAGGACTGTGAAACGCATCTTCTCAAGGGCTTTTAGTAAGTTGATTGTTAAAAGACACGATCTACAATTTGCAGCCCTTGTTAGCACAGCCCTTTAAGATCTGGCAACATATTTCAAAGTAAACAGAAACTCAATCTTAGCGAGGCTGATTTTTGTTAAAATACCATTTGCAATAAACCACTAAAGCACACATAAAACCATGGGTTCCAAAAGTCTGAGAACACTAGAGAAAATTGTTTGTTTTTCCCCATTTACAATATTTATTAGTTTTATTTAAAACATGATAAATTGTGGTACGCTTCAATCTTCATAATTAAAGTGAGTGAAAAAAACAATTCTTGAATTCAATACTTGGCATGTTTTTGCTTTAAAGACGATATACCCTTGAGTTTATGTAAAACCTGCTCTGACTGACCTAATGCTTCTGAAGACCCTCTTTTGTGTTCCAAAGGTTCTTCATTGTGTGTGATATTTTGTCTATAAAGATGTTAACATCTACAAAGTCTCAAATGTGCTTTATTTGATTATAGAGTCTTTGTCAAGTCTTAAAGAATCTGAAAAATATTTGGTGTCATAACTTTGTTTCAAATTGTTAAAAATCCACAACTTGTTTTTCCCATGTCTCAGACATTTGAACCCCAACTGTATAATAATCAAACTGACTACATTTTAAAACCTCATCTAACCTACTTAACTTAGACACAACATTCAAACATTCTATAATTTACCAGAAACCATCATTAAAAAGTTTCATCCAGACTTCAGATTCACAAACACTGTCAGTCTGTCACATGTAACCTGATCAAAACATCCCCAGCAAGAAATTTCATGAAACGACAGGTATCACTGTGGCAGAACACCAGGACACAAATTTCCCATGATTCTTAGCCAGACACTGATTTCATCATGACCCAAAATGCTACAGGTCCATCAGAGAGACGAGAGGACATGAATTAGCACCTGCGCAACAGTGCTGCAAAACTGCAGCTTGCATGACTATGGCTTCTCATTGGAACTACAGTTCGCCGGCATGCGACAGCCAGGCTGAGGTGAGCGATCGATGGCTTTTTAATCCCTTCAACAGTGCACACCTCCACAAACAGAAAGAGTCCTCGCGTCGCACGCGCGTGATGGTCGATTGGCTGTAAACAGCAGCTAAACCTCAAGGGAAGTCTATGACAGCAGGTTCCTGTATCCACCTGTCACCAAATTCAGTCCCTGACACACAGAAGGAAGCCGGTCAGCAGCGGAGCAAGAAGAAACAGAAGTCGCCATAAGTTCAGCACAAGGCTGGAAGAGCTGGAACAAGGATCTGATGCAGAGAATCACATTGTCGTGTGAAAAACATGATCTGATTATGAAAACTGATTATGTTTGATGTTGCATTCTAAGGAAATATAGCAGCACTTCTGCCTGCAGGAGTTCTCACCCAAGCGAACGCTCCTGGTGGTGTTCAGAGGAGGAATCTGGTGAGGGAGGGGGCAGTCGCTGCAGAAGTCAGAGCAGGCGGGGCAGATGAGCTGCCCACTGTAGACCCACCCATTCATCCACACACTCACACCCACCACCTGACCAGCTCGAACACACGGATACGACTCGTTCTGCACCCAAATCAACAGACCCTGCGCTGCACAAGACACCTGCAATACAATCACAAAACCTTAGTCCAATAAATTAGATGGTTGTCAAGGCATTGCTAGGTTTTAACATGTTGCTGTGGGGTTGCTAGGGTGTTTCATGTTGGTGACTTTTAACCCAGATTCACTCTCATGTTTATGTGATATTCTGGGCACTAGATATGGCTCACACCACTAGATGAAGGTCTACAGAGCTTTTGCAAACCATGTTATTATTCGCCTGGTGATCATAAGCCTAATTTTTACATTTTAAACAGGTAGCAGATGCTTTTATCAAACTGGCTCACAGGATTTTTTCAATCCAGTAATCTTAGTGTGTCTAGCATCATGCTTTAACAGTTACTACAGGAAAGCTTAACAGAAAGAAGGAAAAGCTATACCTTATAACAACCGCTGCCCCAGTCTGGGTAGGTCATACGTTTGGTGCACTGCTCCATCACAAACGCTGACTTCTGGTACAGACACACTGATCCTGGGCCGTACTGTTCTGCCCCATAATTCCTCCAAGCAGCTGGATAAAAAAAGCACAAAACACCAGCTACCATAAGGGACCTTGTTCTGATTATAAATAAGGAGAAGTTGGTGGAGGTGTTGGAGATGGCAGCTCACCTGGTTGGTTCTCCTGAATTTTGCAGTAAGAGCTGCGCTGATACTCGCCACCCGCATGCCAGCTGAACTCCTGACTGAAGGGACAGTAGTCAGCGATCTCCACTGCCCCCCCATACGCCGATAAATCCTCCTCGGCAACACCTGGGATACGGTCAAAGTACTGCAGCACACAGAGAGTTTGTCACAAAATGCTGTTGTTATATTTATGAATTTGAGATGCTTTTATCCAGAGTAACATGTGCAGAGCATTAAAGCTTTCCACATTTTAGCAGTATCTGCATTCCATAGGAATCAAACCCAAGACGTTGGTGTTGCTGGCACACTACCAGTTGAGCTACAGGAAACCGTAAAATCAATATTCCAATAACATTGTTCCCAGCACATGGGGGTGTAGAGATGGGGTTTTGTGTACAAACGACCGCAGATTTTCAACCCACACAGACACACCTGCCTGTCTGCGGATTTTACCTGGTATTCTGCAGGAAGCGGATGTGGAAACATCTGCAGGTTGCACACGGCCACTGCCAGCTGGTCCTGCCTGCAGGTGAGCTTCAAAGGTGCTGACCTCACCGAGTCACAGTACGGGCTCAGCGACGCCCTCCTGCCTCAAACACAATTCAGTTTTAATTCTATACAGTAGTGCATTGTTTTAAATAACAACCCCATCGATCAAGTTTATGAAACTGATATTTTTCTGGCTAATAAATAATAAAACACTGATTACATTTAAACCTGAAACAATAACCTGCCGCACAGCTTTGCTAATCTGATGTTCACTTACTGAAACACATCTGATGGCAGATCTATAAGAGAATGACACTGAATTATAACGTATCTCCTGTAGCTTACGTATGGTGATGCTGGTCTACCCAGAATTTGCAGCTTTTCATGACAAAGTCGCAGCCCAAACCTCGTCCCCACTCCAGATTCTCTGCCATACTGTAATTGGCCCGGTACCACCTGAACCAGACCACACAGAAGACACTGAGCTTACTGCAAGCACTTTATTGACTACACAACTGCTTAATCATTTAGATGTAAACACACACCTCCATCAGTGAACAAACTGCTGATCCACAAACTACAACACTTGACTCACCCTGTATCCTCCATTATAGCCAAAGTAATTCTGGAAAACACTCTGTTTTGCGTGTGGGATCCAGTCATCGCCTCATTCTGTTAAAATTAAACATGCTGTAATAAATGAAGATACACAAAACATAACCGTCATTAAAAGACTCGGATCAGATCTGGTTTCAGTACCTCTAACAGGCGCTTTTCCCAGTGGTTGAACTCTGTGCCAGGCCCTCCCTGGTTCTCCAGTTCCATGCCCTCTAGAATGGGGCAACTGAAATGTTTTCTGGCCTCTTCCTGATCAAATATTCAAAGGAATCTCTTAAGCTCCTCGAACGTTTCATAAACACAGATCAATCGCCTCCATTCAAATGATGTTGCTCTAAAAACCAAAAAAAGAAAAACTGACCACTACACGTGGGGTGACCAGAAGATGGACGTCGTGTCGGACCATGCGGCCGCCTCTGATGTCCCACAGGCGTGTCGCTCTTTTAATGACTTTATCACTCCACTGATATAACCCCAAACTGAGAGACATACACAGAGACGTTACAGTGACACTAACTTTTATAGTTTCACTGTATAATTTATTACACAAAACATAATGCGCACAAGACCAACTGCAAAATTCACATGGTTTGAATAGCCATTATGCTTTTAACATAATTATCAACAGAAATAGTCATGCTAATACTTCAAACACAGGAATATAAACACAAACATTTGTCAATCACCTTTCATTGTACGCAGGCAGTCCGCTTGCAGACCGTGGTGTCAGAGGTTTCCCATCATCATCGTGGTAAAAGGCAAAGAGGCCTGCAGAGAAACCCTGGAAAACAATCATTATATGATTAACAACACCAGTCAGAACCAGTTCTGTTCAAGTTAAGCTGAGGTATGAAGTCATTACCAGAGCATGTATGATCTCATGTTTGACTGTGGAGAGCATCCCCTCAAACTCCTGAGCCTGAGTGGAGATCATATTGGGACACAGATTGGCATATCCAGCGATGGGCCTGTATTTTAAAATTGTGAAGTTTGCATCAACAACACTCATTATAAGAAACGTAATACAGTGAATGGTAAATCAATTTAAACATCCATCTGTGATGGTATTTTATCTGTCACCTGTCCAGTTCAGACTCAAGCTGGCAGTAAGCTGCATATGCCACGATGTTCTCCTGTCCGCAGCGCTCTGTGGTCATCGCACTCACATAGAGCACAAAATCCGCCCTCTCCACCCCCCCACCGTCAGGGGGGCCGGCGGGGCCACAGGACTTCCCTGACTCGCTGCACACTCTGCATTGCTGAAAACATTTCACACCAACTCTCAAACAAACAGTCATATAACATAATAAAGATACACAACATTAACTCAGAAATGTAAATTTTTATTCACTAATCGTGCATTATCTGTAGGAACTCTATTAGTTAGAACTCTATTCTAACTAATTACTAAATTAACTAGTCTAATCCCAGTGGGACCCACCTGCAAATGTTGTTCAGGCACAATAACTGGACCACACTTGGTGACGTCTGCACACGGTCCCTGACAGTAACGATGCGGATCATCTTTTTTTCTAAGGTACTGATTTGTTGCGCATTGTCTGTTCGAGAACAAACAACACAACAGGAACTAATGAGATTAAGAACCAGGGAACAAGCCTCCAGAAGGGAAGAGTACAAATTTAAGAGGATTTGCTGTCAGACAATACAAGCTCAGAGGAGAATTACCTGCTCAGTAATATTGGACCAGACTGCCTACGAACCCTAAAGGCCTTCTGAAGATAATCAATAGCCTGTGGGAGGAGCTTGTCCTAAAGACAAAGCAAAAGAAAATCGATTATGGAAAATCTATTGATTTATGAAAATCGATTTCAGATAAAGCTGAAAAATCATTTAAGATTAAACTTATAAAATGCATTATATATAATTATACCTTCACAAGGCTGCTTTTGTCTTCATTTAACCTGTGTGAACAGTAACAACATTTTAATATATACGTAACGTGCAAATTTAATGTATAATTGTAATAACACAGGCACTCAGACACACATATAACCAACTAACTAACCCATCCAGGCTGGAGTCATATTGGATCTGGATCTTTAAGTGCTGGTCAGTGCTTCTTTTAGTCAATCTATCCGGCTTCAGAAACACTTTATGTATAACCTGCAAACACAACCAGATTTTAACAAACTGTTGCTGTTATTATTAGCAGATCTTCATTAGACTAAAACATTGACAGAAACAGAAGCTTGTGCAAATCTAATGTTAGCCTCCAGCACACTCATCCAAACACACAAGCAAGACACATAATAATACAATTCAAGGGTAAAACATAATAATATACATAAAATATATAACATACATAATAAACACACAAAATAGAAGACAAATTGTACATAATAAATCTATTCTGAGTACATATATGAAGGTGTATTGTAATGTGACTCTAGGTAATTATATGTAAAGGAAATGAAAAACAGGGATTCATTTTCACAGACACGATGGGAGTAAGAGAAGGTTGACCAGAATTTCACCTCTTTATATAAATGAATGATAAATAAAAGCAGAAGATGTGTATGCAGATCAGACTGACCTCTGCGGGCACTTTATGGTTACAGGTGTGCGCCCGCGCGCCCGTGCTGATGATGATGATGATGGTGATAAAGAGGGTCACGGTGTTTAAAAGTAATAATCCGGGCTGCGACCACCCCGACGCCATCCTTCATCCCGTCACTTTAACATTCATACCTGCTTATCTGCCCTCCACATCGCGCAAAACGTGTTGAGAGAGCAAATCAAATCAGCTGTTCATTAAACCGGCTTTACCCATAAAACCGAGGAAGCGTGAACGCGGAAACAAAGCGACGCGTGTCAAAATAAAAGCCTTACATATAATCATTATTTTTTAGATAAATGTATGGATTAAACATGATCAATGATACTTTACAAATTTTTAAAATTTGATAATGCAATATATTATAAACTATGGGGGTAGCTGGGCCTTTACAAGGCCGAAGCCACACTTCGGCCTTGTAAAGTCTCCAGACAGATTTACATTGTGTAAAAAGATTGTGTAAAAAGATTTACACAATCTTGATCCCTGAAAAATTAAGTTTATTACACTGTAAAATGAATTAATGACACGCAACAAGACATTATCACCGCATTTACCTCCTTTCAGTAACAGCACCACCTTATATGTTGTTATAAACAAAAGCTAGACTATTTGCATTACCTTAAATATTGAGAAAAAAATGGAAACCACTTTAGCATTTCCATTAAAAGTAATATGTATTATTGCATTAATTAGTTGGATAGTAAAAAATTAAAAAGACAAATTGAAAATATAATAAACTGCAATGAATGCAACTGTTGTGTTTTTATCTCACTGCTAGAAGAAAAGCCATCATGATAGCTGTGTGAAGACTGAAGAAACCCAGAAGCTGTTTCCCTTATCCTCTTGAGTTTAGCATTTTCTCTCTGATGCAACATGTAAACATTTAAATGAATAATTTCCACACTCATGTTGTTTCAAACGCTTTCTTTCTTGATTAGAACACAAAAGCACATACAGGAGAAATAAATAGTCATGTGTTTGACAGATGAGGATGATGACAGGATAAGTTAAGCCTTTAACATTCACCTCTGCTATAATTTATAACAAAAACACTGAACAAATAATAGGTTTTGAACTGCATTTCTGTTTACTCAGGGAAATCTGTTAAGTGTTTTGTGTAAAAATGTGAAGAAACAAAAGGTGTCTAGTTGTTTTCCTTCAGTTACCCTATAAAGGGTTGCACAATGTATATTTACTTTAGGTACGAAAACTGTGAAAATACTTACTGTGAAATTACATCGGATTTCAAACATTAGAAGAATCTTTCATTCAGAAATCTGTTCCAACACACACACTGACATATTGAGCACAGAAATGTAATGTGCAAACTGTGGTTGGTCGCTTTACATGTCAGTCAAACCATCTCTATGGGCGGTTCTTGGCCAAAATAACAATGTAAATAACAAAATGGCCAAGACAAAGGGCCCATAACAATAACAGAAGAAAAAAAAGACAATTGTTTTTGACTGGATTTTATTTCTTAAACGTTTGAGTCTTTTCCCAGATGGTGCACATTAAAAAAAAATCACCTGTTTATCACTCTGAGGTCTGTATTCTCTTGACAGGCTTTTACTCTTTAATCTCTGCAATGTTTTTGATAGATCCAGCCGGGTCTGTTTTGTAGAGCATGAAGTGTCCCTGCACCTGAGCAGCACTGAGATCCGCGTGTGCCTTCAGCGCTCGCTGGGCAAACCGATCGGCCTCAGCCGCAGACTCTTCTGGATAAAACCTCCGGAACATCTGAGTCAGCTGCCAGTGAGAGCAGTAACCCACATACTGCTTCAAATCCACCCGGCCGGGCCGGACCAGAGCCGGGTCGAGTCTTCAGCACATGGAAGAAAGATCAGATAAGACTATGTTGTAAGTTATACAAAAGGAATTAGTTTCTTATTCCCAATGTAATAGAAAATGCAAAGGATTTTAAACTTAAAACTAAAAAGTAGCAGAGAATGTCACAAAAAAAAGTGACGTTTGCGGTGTTGATTTTTACCTTTCAATAAAATTTGTCGTCATAAACACAATCCGGGCCTCTGAAGAAGCCACACCATCCAGAGCGTTCAGAAGACCGCTAAACGTCAGTCTTCCCATGCCCTGATAGGCCAGTGGACCTGTCAGAAGACACAAGAATATTTCACTGTTAACACTTATGTAAAACCATGTTACATCATGAATCACTAAACAAATATTTACAAATATGCTGAGACTCTTTTCATAAGTAAGAGGAAAAGAATGAAGGAAGAGGCGACAGTATGAAAGATAAATAAACCGAGAGAAAGAATGGAGAGGTGAAACACAGCAGCTGGAGGTGTTTATCTCCAGCAGGAACATACTCTCAGTGGGCAGCAGCTCCCGGCTGACGAAGGCTGCGTCCACGTCCTCTAACAGAATGATGCTTTGCTGTGGAGCGACGCTCAGCAGATGGTTTAGACGATCATCAGACAGACTGCGGTCGCTCAGACTCATCAGACAGATGCTGTAACCCAGCTCACCCGCCAACGCAGTTCTGAAACACACACCAGTCCAAATTCTCTTCAGCTCATCACTTCATGGCAAATGATATTTTCACCCTGGTGTAAAATATGCTAATATACTTAACTGTTGCAAGTTCTTATGGGCTGTGTGCAGTTGCTAGGCAACATAGTAATATGATATACTATATTACCTGCCAGGCAAATTGTTTATTCAAATTAGAAAGTAACACGATAATACTACCTATTTACAGCAACTATGACATATTAAACTGTAATAAAAGTATACTGTGCTTACATAAAGCTGCTCTTCCCACAACCTGGGGGTCCATACAGCAGATAGCCCCTCCTATATGGAATACCTAATTAAAATATATTTAATGACAAAACTAAAATTAGAAGCAAATTTAAACAAAAACAAACACAAAAGCTGTTCTTTAATGTAATACAATGATAAATAATTATAGTAAAATAATAATAATTATTAT
>JAZGTK010005052.1:0-23158 GCA_036877625.1 Ambastaia sidthimunki
AAGCTGGTTTCCAAGTTTATAACTAGTTTTCCTGGTGCAGGTGTATCTGTCTCTCGGTCTGAACCAGAGCGAGATCGATCACTTCTTCACGGGTCCTGCGTTCTTAGCGTGGAACCGAATGGGGAACCTGTTTCAGTGGGGTGGAACACTTCCTCAGTCCTGGCATGTCAAACAGCTCTACCTGCAGGTACCGACTTTCCTGTAATTGGATAAAATCTAATAAATTTAGATAATAAATCTAAAAACACAAACATTCAAGTAATGCTAATATTGTTATGTAGTTAAATCCGCTTATTGTTTATTTATTTAACTCTTTAACAACACATATACATTAGGAAAAAGTGTATGTACATGCACAAGGTAAAATGTCATGTATATGTATTAATGTATATGTATTAAATGACATATTAATGTTATTCAATGTCCTCCAGTTCAAAATCCTGGATCGAATGAGAGCTCTTGGAATGATTCCTGTATTACCTGCATTTTCGGGAATTGTACCTGAAGGTATTAGCAGGTAAATGTACAGACAGTTTACAGTTTCTTATAACTAAACTCCAAGACGGGACTTCTTTTTAAAATAGAAAATATATGTACTGTATATATAAAATATAAATGTATAATAGTTTTTATCACACTTGGGATGTCAATTACTGTACTGTACTCTACTGTAATATAAGACAGTTGTTTTCAAGTGTAACAATGTCTTTCAGGTTATTTCCAAAAGCAAATGTGACCAAGCTGAGCCCCTGGAGCCATTTTAACTGCAGCTACTCGTGCGCTCACGTGTTGGACCCTCGAGACCCCCTCTTTCAGCGTATCGGAGCTCGTTTCTTATCTCAGGTCATCCAGGAGTTTGGGACAGACCACATTTACAACACAGACACCTTTAATGAGATGAGCCCCGCCTCTTCTGACCCCGCCTACCTGGCGTCTGTTAGCCGGGCAGTTTTTAGCTCAATGACTTCAGGTAATACAGTCACGTTTATTCTCCACTGACATTCACATGTGAGTTTATTAAAGCTGAAGTCTGACTCTCTATCGCCATCTCTGTTCGAAACGTAACATTGCAGGTTACTTTACATAATTTTTACATAAGTCAAATGATGCCAAACTGACATTGGAAAAGCAGACCGACAGCTCCAGTGATAAATCATTATTATAAACGTACAGTTGAGAATCAGGGTAAAGTAATAAGATCAGTTATGTACTTGCTTAATAACTTACTTTTTTTTTACCCAAAATGTTACAAGTTGCATCTTTAATATGAAAAAAAACAGATGACAGAAATAGTTACTAAATTAGTCTGGATTTTAAAATAAGGTCTTAACTCTGTTTGTTTTGTTTGTGGACAGGTTATTTTGTAAGTGACATAATTCGTTTCGTCCCTGTCAATGGAAACACAGGCTTGTTCTGAGAGATGTTTTTTACAAAGAACCACTTTGGTTGAAAAGCGGTTTGAATGTTTCCTGATGCTCTTGGTTTTTTAATGGGTCTGAAAAAACTCAGCTGATGTTCCCCTAGATGTTGCAGTTGCTACTTCATGTTTGGCACATCAGTTGCTCTGGTTTTATAACCCAAACTGACCTGTTTAATTTCTGGGGCACAGTTGGGTCGCTCGACCCCAGTTTGGTGTCTCATGTCTGTGAGCCTAATTTATTCTCTCTCTCTGTCTTTTTCTGGCAGTGGATCCTCAAGCAATTTGGCTGATGCAGGGTTGGTTATTTGTCCATGACCCTTCGTTCTGGAAACCAGACCAGGTCAAGGCCTTGTTACATGGCGTTCCTCTAGGACGGATGATTGTCCTGGATCTATTTGCTGAGTCCATGCCTGTCTACTCCTCCACTAACTCTTTCTATGGCCAGCCTTTTATTTGGTGCATGCTGCACAATTTTGGGGGGAATAGCGGTCTGTTTGGAACAGTGGACCGTATTAACTCTGGCCCGTTTGATGCCCTTCGCTTCCCAAATTCCACCCTAGTGGGGTTGGGTTTGACCCCCGAAGGTATCGAACAGAACCCAGTGGTTTACGAACTTATGAGCGAGCTGGCCTGGCGCAAAGAACCCGTGAACCTTTCGAAGTGGGTGTCGCTGTATGCCTTGCGTCGCTATGGCAGCATGGACGAGAACCTGCTGTTGGCATGGCGACTGTTGTTTCACAGTGTCTACAACTGCACTGTTCCGCAGTACAAGAACCACAATCGAAGCCCTCTGGTCCATCGGCCGTCTCTGCACATGCAAACGGACATTTGGTACAAACCAGAAGAATTCTACAAGGCATGGAAGCTGCTTTTCCAGGCCGCACCGGGGTTAGTCGCCGTGGAAACCTTCCGATACGATTTAGTGGATGTGACGCGGGAGGCGCTTCAGCTCCTCACAACGGAATTCTACAAGGAAATACGTGACGCCTTTCAGGTAAACTCAAGGTTTTATTTGATATAGAAATTGTAAACTTACAGTTGTGAATCTGGTAAGGAGTTGTTTTGAACACTCATCTGTCATGTACTTGCTCAGTCACTGAATTTTGTTCACTCTTAATCAAAGGAGTTACAGATTGCAGCTTTGGGAAAAAAGGAAACCGGGAGACTCATGTAATGCTCTGTGGTTTGTATGTTTCTCAGAACCAAAAGCTTTCAGACCTCCTGACGGCTGGCGGCGTGCTCGTCTACGATCTGCTGCCGGAGTTGGATCGCCTGCTTTCCAGCAACGAACACTTCCTGTTGGGGGCGTGGCTAGAGCAGGCACAGTCCCAGGCTGTGGACGAACACGAAGCTCAGCTGTACGACATGAACGCACGAAATCAGATCACACTTTGGGGACCTGACGGTAACATCCTGGACTACGCCAGCAAAGAGTGGGGCGGGCTGGTGGAAGACTATTATTTACAACGCTGGGGCTTGTTTGTGAATACGTTAGTGGAGTGTCTTGACAGAGGAAGGCCGTTCAAACAAGACGTCTTCAACCAGGCCGTGTTCCAGGTTGAGAGAGGGTTTGTCTACAACCAGAGAAAATATCCATCCAAGCCACTAGGAGACACTTACGAGATTGCACACAGAATTTTTCTCAAATACTACCCGTATGTGCTGAAAAAGTTAAAGTAACTATTCAGAAAGTATTCCACAAGTTATATATCAAATTGATATACAAGGACGGTGAGCAACAGCGGTCCAGACTCGTTCTCACTGTCCTTTGGCAAACACTACTGTCATGGTGAAGCAACAGTTTGAAGACAATCTTGCTGAGCAAGTAATGTTAAAGTTAGTTAAGCAGTCCATGTTTAGAGCTATGAAGAACATCTGGTTTTATTGGGGCAGACATGTGACGGTAACTCTGTTGCCCCCTTGAGGTTAGCTACCACTATAGTAATGCAAGAAAATGGTGTTGTGTACGACTGACTTGCATACTTGCAGTGCCAATAGCTGGATGTCTGCATACTTCCATTCTTAGTCTTGTGCTACTGTGATAGTACAGAAAAAGTTTACTGATAAGTATTGTTTCAGGTTTTTTCTATGTCACTTATACTGTATATACTTATTTTATTGTGGCACCTATTGTGAGTTGGAGTAAAAATATATGTAGATGCTACATGATGACATTATGAATTTGTTACTGTAATATAATAAGAAACTGGGCCATATTTCACTGTCTTACAAAACTGCCTGTATTTGACATTGAATGTGTGTTTAGAATTGAAACGTCTTTTGTGGTAAAAAGCAGAAAATACAGTACAACTGTAATCATACCGTAATTAATGTCTTAAATCTACTAGCATAATTCTCTATATAGTTCAATGTTTTAATGTTCCTCTTTATGTTATTGACTTCAACAGTCTTGTTGCTAATTTTAACTTCAGTTTGTAGTTAACCGTCACAGATAAAATAACAGTCACAAAGGCCTTGTTTGCTAAAAGTGAAAAACTATTTTTGTATTTTGTCAAATAAAATCCAGACTTTTCATAAGACTTTTGTAAGTTTGCCATAAAGTGAAATGTCATAAAACTCTCATGAAGTATTGAGTTAAACAGCTTTTGCTTTTTTTTAGATGTTTAATTGTGAATAAAAGCAGTTTGTGTGTCCCGAGAGCCAGAAAACTAAAGAATGAAGATCTTCAAGCTGGTGAAAAGGCTATTAAGAAAAAATTTTAGTTAGTTAAATAAGTTTGTTCTTATTTGAATTTTTTTAAGTATTAGTGTTTTAAATGTTAGGAATAACATTAAAAAAACATGCTTTTATACAGTACATGATATCTGAAACAGAAAAACATACCATACACGCTACATAAATAAATTAGATTGTACCATTTAAAATACCATTTCTATATAATATTTAAAAATATGCATAATTTAAAGTTCTTAAAATCAAAGTACAACAAGCAGCAACAATTAAAAATGTATGACACAAAGTGTATCCACACTCAGAGTATAAGGAATCCCATTAGACTGCATTTCCCACAAATCATTGGGGCAGGAACTCTTGCTATCAGCCAATCAGCATTCGTTATTCGAACACATGGCTGTGTAGGTCAACTGGACACGAGTAGATTCCTATGAGCAAAACATTAGTGTTGTAAGTCATTATGACGAAGATATAACTACACAGTTGACATCTGAATTGTTTGTCTAAACATCTAAACGCTTGGAACGGCAGAATATACTGAAGTAGGTGGGTGCGATTTTATAGTAATGTGTTGTTCCGGATCAGCTGTCTATGTTGTTTTCGCAGCAACCTGAAATCATGCACGGATGATTATAAGAGATCAGCTGATTTTATGCCTGAATAGATACTGGTCGATCTTTTTTACAGCTGTACACTTTAACACAACCTGCTGTGAACGGGCAGGTGGGTCCAGTTCAGACTTAGTTGTTCACGTTACATGAATTCCTGTTAAGCCTGATCAGCTGTCAGATTTCACTGTGTGTGATTTTAAAGTTATTCATTGAAGGATTTTATTGTGTTAATTTTTTATGTTCTGTTACAATGCATTTATTTACATTTATTCACTTGGCATTGTTAGGCATGTTTTTTAAAGCTGCAATTCGTAACTTTGTTAGTTAAAAATGAACAAAATCAGTTATTGAGGAAGTACATAACAGATCAGTCTTTAAAACGCTCTCAGATTCACAACAGTACGTTTATAATGATAATAATGATTTTATGGCTTCATTCAACATTCATAATAAAAAGTACATAAAGTAACAAAGTAAATTTTATGTTTCAAACAGAGATGGCAGTAGAGATGCAAAAGTTACAGACTGCAGCTTTAATCTGTTTTGATTAATCAATGTAGTTAATTAGATTAAAAATGAGTTTTTAATCAGATCTTTTACCTTCATCTCTCCAGAGAGGAGGTTGACATCAGCTGTCAGTCATGTCCATGTTCAGCACTGGTGTCCTGGTCCTCACCTCCCCCCTAAACCTTCTTCCCCTCCGCATTGCTCCTGTCCTCACCTCCGCCGCCCAGGTGGTGGAGCGCACGCTGTACGTCCATCTCCACCCCGGACTCAACCTGAGCACAGGCGGACAGGTGCGGCCCGTCTTCATCCCACCTGTGATGGATCTCTGCTCTCTGATCTCCCGTCTATACAGTAATGCGGCGGATATCTGCGGGCACCTGGACGTCAGGGTTCTACTCACTAACATCCGAGCCCAATCCGGAGCGCCTTCGGCTGCGTTGAGCGGAGCCAACGGACCTTTTCCCACCCCACAGATGCTGTCCCACTCACCGGAGGTTGTGTTGACCGACTTCCCCATCCAAGACCCCGGCCAGTCCTCGCTGGTGGCCCAGTGCTTACAGAGGTACGCGGGTCACTGCTACGCCTGCACACCAGGTCTGTCTTCCGTCCTTCTACATCCACAACTAAAAGAGGTCATCAGTGAGGAAGATGATGGTAGAGGAAGAGGAAAGGAAACACAGTTACAGTCATTCACTGATGTGGTAGTGGGTGGCACCTTCGATCGGCTGCACGGTGCCCACAAGACCCTGCTGAACATTTCCTGTTTGCTGGCCAGTAGACGCTTTCTGATTGGTGTATGTGATCAGGAGTTATTAAAAAGTGAGTTGAGACCCTGCAAATACGTTTGTGTACATTATTGTTAATGTTGTTTTGTAGTTGTTATGGATGAACTCATAGCTAATACGTTCAAGACATTTCAAATAGCTTTATCAGTTCATCAACAGATAAAACCATCTGGTAGCGAAAAATCTTTAGCCGTAAGAAACAGACTGTTGACTAGAATAACTTTTCTGGAAAGTCAGTGTTTTCTGGAACTTGCTAAACAGTTGCATCACATTTGCACAAGCGTATAGTAGTTCAGAAACCTGCATAGCAAACAACTAACCACAGATAATCCATCATAACTTTAAACTTACAGTTATTTCTGCACTATACTAGTGCCACACTAGTGCTTAAATAAGTTAGTCATTCGTTTAGTCTTAGTAATGATTTATAATGCACCATATTAGAGTTAGAGGTATAGGGTTTAGATTTTTAGAATTGGAGCACATAATTGTGTCTTGTGCTGTTATTTTCTGCTTCTTCTGTTTGACATGCTGCTCTGTTTGTGTGAAGATAAGATCCTGAAGGAACTGATTGAGCCGTACAGTCAGCGTGTACACAAGCTCCAGGAGTTTCTGAGGGACATAAAACCATCTCTAGAATATGAAATCGTTCCTCTCTCGGACCCCTTCGGCCCCTCCGTGAGTGACCCTGAGCTGCGGTGCATTGTGGTCAGCGAGGAGACGAGACGAGGGGGCGAAGCTGTCAACAGGAAGCGTGTGGAGAACGTGAGAACGTTATTGGTTGTTTATTATTGCTGTCCTGGTGTTTCATCTTCTGTGACTCATAAACTAGAATTCTGTGATCTTTGAACGTAATTTTATTGGTGGCGACGGTGTAGGCGTTACCATGGCAACCACAGCGGACTCCTTTGGACTTTGTGATGGGCTTTTTTGTTTTGAATGTTCATGTTATTGGATGCGTTCTGTGCAGGGTCTGAAGGAACTGGTTCTGTACGAGATACAGTTACTGAAGGACGCCCATCGCACCGACATCGAGGAGGAGAAGATAAGTTCTTCCAGTCTCAGAACAAGATTACTTGGCACACTGCTCAGACCTCCGTCTGTAAGTCTTTCACTTATATTCACCACTACCCACAATTCCTCTCTTCATCTCTGGACGTCCAGGAATCTGTCAGTATATGTGAAGAATTTGATTCGTTCGGTCAGTTCAGACCGAATGCAATGATTGGATGAACATTTTACTTGATCTGATTTTGTGTTCTTCTGTCTCCAGCCTCGGCCCGATCTCTCTCTGGAGCCGTACGTGATTGGTCTGACAGGCGGCAGTGGGTCGGGGAAAAGTTCCATAGCTTGCAGGCTGGAGAAGCTCGGCGCCGCGCGGATTGACTGCGATCAGCTCGGCCATATGGTTTACTTGCCAGGCACATCCGCCTACCACCAGGTCCTGCAGGAGTTTGGTTCAGGTATCACTGTTGGATTAAGTATCTAATGTATGTCTTATAGTTCACAAACACAATCTGTGCCCATTGAATTCTGCAGAATTTAAACACCCATAATTGACCAAGTTTTGCATAGCTGTCATGTTTGTTTAATAAATATTTTTATATAGTTAATTAAATTCTTTATATTCCACCTGGGCCTAGTTATCAGTCAATTAATCAATTATGAGTTTTTGTTTGTTTCTGTTTAGATATTCTTAATGAGGATAAGACCATTAACAGAAGAATACTGGGCGGAAAAGTTTTTGGGAATCAGGTAATGGAACGTGAAAGCAAATGGAATTTCGCAAACTTTCCGTCCTGCTCATTTGTGTTTGTGTCTCCAGGAACGTTTGAAAGCACTGACAGATATTGTGTGGCCTGAGATCGCGCTGCTGGTGAGGAAGGAAATACAACAGGCTAAAGAACAGGGTGAGACACAGAGCATCTTTGCTAAGCTTCCGTTTCTCACTTCATCTGAATGGTTTAAATAGTTTCTCTTCTGCATTGTGTGATTGACTCTCATTCTCTGATGTCAGGTACGCAGGTTTGTGTGGTTGATGCTGCTGTGTTACTTGAAGCAGGATGGACACATTTGGTCCATGAGGTTTGGGTGGCCACCATCCCAGAAGACGAGGTACTGAAGACACACAATCTGTACTTACTGTAATTACACAAGACATAATGTTCAAGCTCAGCTCTAAAATAATATGGGCTAGAACTTGCTACTTATGAGCCCAACCTTTGAACTTAATTACAGTAATTACAAATGACTTAAAAATGTCATGGAAGAACATTGGTTATAGGAACCCTGCGTCTATAGTGTTCTTGTAGCTTAATGGGTAGGTTTAGCAGCACAAAAGTTGTAGGTTCGATTCCCAGGTAACACACACACTGATAAAATAACTTGAATGGCTGTAATTAGACCTGGAAATAATGTTGTAGTTTTGTAAATAGTCATATGGTTAATTAAACCTCTTCATTGACAGCTCATTAGTTAATTAGCAGAGCTACTGTGTGTAGCCATGGTTACTAGAGAAAACTTAACCCTTTCTGTTCCAGGCGGTGAAGCGTATAGTCCAGCGTGATGGTGTGAGGGACGAGGACGCTGTTAGAAGACTGAGAAGTCAATGGCCTAATGCAAAGCAGATAGAACATGCTAATGTTGTGCTGTGCACACTGTGGGAGCCTGACGTCACACAGAGACAGGTGAGACCATTTAACATCAGCAAATAAACCCAGATCAGAAGACATCCAATGGGTATTAAATAACTCTGGTTATCTTTGATCAACTGGGCAGCCTGACTGCTTGAACTTCTTAAAGGGATAGTTCACCCCAAAATGAAACTTCTTTTATCATTTATTCACTCTCACGTCACTCCAAACCTGTGACTTTTTAGCCTTTATGGAACACAAAAGATTTTGTGAGAAATGTCTCTGTATTGTAAGTACACAAAACCACTATGGAAGTTGAAGGGTGCCACTATCGTTTAGTTACCAATAGTCTTCAAAATATCTTTTGCAACCCTCAAAGAAAACATCATATAGGATTGGAATGAGTAAATAGTGGAAGGAATTTCATTTTTGGATGAACTATCCTTTTAAAACAATTCCCATGTTGTTAATCAGTCACAATATTAGTAACAGTGCAAGTATGGCAAGCATTTACTTACAAATTCTTACACTAGCTTAATGTTTAATAAATGGTTTGAAATAATGTTTTTGCATGTGTTTGTCTCTGCAGGTAATGAAAGCCTGGAATCTTTTACAGCAGAGAATGAAGCAGAGAAAAGAGGAGAAGAGTTCTTCACCCTGAGAACAAACACAACACACTGCATTCAACAGAAACTGTTTAAAATTTAGCAGAATGTTTTAACACTGTCGGTTATAAACAAAAAGGAATCACGGGAGTTTAAAGATTAGTGTGATTACTTTAAAATTATTCTTGAAAGAATTTCAAAAACACTTTGAAAAGAAAACCTTTAATCTCCATAAACAGACAAGCTAGTATCTGTTCAGTAACAGTCTGTGGCTCTTCTGTGAAAGGCTGATTAAGGCCTCGTCACAAAATCTTTGGTAGACGGGCAATTTTTTTTACTTGTGCCTATTGTCAGATATGATTAATTGGTTGTCACCATTATATATTCTTGTTAAAGCTGCAATCTGTAACTTTTGCCTCCATCTCTGATCAAAACAAAAAGGTTATGTACTTTTTTTTTTTACATACATTAGTTAAATTTATTTGACCAATGTTACAGATTGCAACTTTTGCACAAGATAAAAATATGGAAAAAAAGCTTTGAATGTTCTTGTATATTGACTGAATGGTCAGGCATCCTTTGTAAATGAAGATTATATATCTGTACTGTGCCTCTTGAAAGACCATAAAAGTAACCCATAAAAGACAAATAATTGATATTAAAACTTAATTGGTCATTAAAATATTTTGCCTTTAATAGAATTTGCATTAAAACTTCATATATACATGCATGTACAACGAATGAAATGGTTTTATGTACAGTCAGTGGGGAAATAAAATCTTAAGTTTTCTAGAATCCTAAGATTTTTCTACATGCTATACACTTCATGATCTTTGAGTGCTTAAACCCAACAGAGTAAAAGATGGCTAGATTTTTTTTTCTTCACACTAGTGTAACAGAAACTGAACCCGTGATCAACAGTAAGATGAATTTGTGGGAACACTAAAATAAAACATGCAATGTAACGGTTCACAACAGAAATGACTACAAATCCATGTGATTCCATCATAAACACAGATGAATTGTCTAACAGTGCTAGTCTTCAACAAGAGCATTTTTCTACCCCAGAGTTCTCTAGTGTTCAGCCGAAAGGTATTTTATGATTAATTGTCCCACATCCAATCTTTCACTTTTCTGTACAGCCTCAAGGTTCCGTGTTCTAAAGACTTACAGTGAGTCTGGCTGAGCACAGCGCCTGTCCCAGACTGTTGGAGGCCCGGCATTTGTAAATACCAGAATCTCCTGGTTGTACATGAGAGAGTGTGAGCGTGCACACACCATCCTTTTCATAATTCATCTGAACTCGCTCAGTTTTCTCCAGAGGTTCTTCATCAAACAGCCAGACAACTTCTGGGTCAGGATACCCTACAGCCAGACAAGAAATGACAATATGCTGCTATAATAATAATAATAATAATGTCATTTCTGAATCTGACGACACACCCAAAGACCTCCCATAGTCTGATGCATACAAAACTGACATAGAACACAGCCAGCAAAAGATTACAGCCTAATAGATCTGTATGGTTTGTACAGGGGGGCAGTCAGCATCAGTATATATGTACATGTGTGTGTACGGTACCGTGTATAGTGCAGGCCAGGTGCACAGTAGCTCCAAGATTCTCTGTGAGGTCACACAGGGCTTGATAAAACCGCGGTTCACTTCTCAGCTGCCTTTCCAGAGACGCCACGGCTTGTTCTGCCTCCTTCCCCAGGACACGTTCTGAAAGAAATTACAATTATAATAAAGTAAAAAAAAAAAAGTAACCCTTGACAACCTACTAACCAACTGTACCTTCTACATAACCGGAAGAAGAATTTGGTCTGTCAAATTTGCAGGAGTGGTGAGCTATCCTCTGCAGTGCAAACAGCGCTTTACCCGTTTTCTGAAACACAGAACTGAATTTAAATACGACATTAAAGAATCTATTACTTAGATTTTATGCCAGTAACTTCATTAAATACCTTCCACTTCTGTCTGGCCAGGAATCTTCTCATCTTGTCTTTGTTAAGAGATTTAATTGCTCTGGGGTTTGAATCATTGGATGTGGTTATCCAGGGATGAGCTAAAGCTTTGTCACAGGATAGCCTTGACCTGTGAATAAACAAATTGGGGAAGAAAAGCATAAGGCTTTAGTACATGCTTTGCACAATGATTATTTTACATGACTCTTGCCTTAAGACACACTACGTACAATGCATTTGAGAAATTAAATTACATTAAAGACAGGGTAGGTGATCTTTCACAGAAACATTTATTATTCGTCACATCCTGATAGAAATCACTACGTGGTATAAATACATATGTATTTATCTTCTGTGGAATATGCAGATACCATAAAACGTTCAGCCAATCTTTGCATTGGGTCAGAATTCAATGATAGGACGTCCAACTATTTGCATACCTCCACATAACAGTTGGATGGTGGCTTTTAAAATATTTTAAATTATCTGTTCAACAAACTGCTGTACCACATTTTGATATGTTAGTAATTATTGTCTTAATATAAAATTAGTGGCAAAACAGGAAAAATGACGCACTGCTGACGTCACTTCCGTAAACACGGAGATGAGGAAGCTGCAAAGCTGCACGTGATCGTAGCTGCAGTCATTAAAGACAGTTGTGTAGACACAGTTGTATTGATCATGGATCCGTTGACCTCCGGAGAATCGTGTGTTGTTAAAACAAAGACCCCTCGGACCCCGGAAGGGATGCAGGCGAAGAGAGAAAGCGACAGAGCCCGAGCCAAAACACGAATCAACATCGGCAGAGCTTTTCCATTGTGGCGACAGCTCAGAGCACGCAAGGGTTTCAAAAGCGACCCAGAGCTGGCTTTCTACCTGCTTAGGTAAGACATTTGGGTGGGCAGACGGTTAACTAGCTAACGTTAACGTGGTTCAGTTGGTGTCAGTGGAGAGATGCTGCGTGCCACAAGCGCAAAGTGAACGCAACGCCATACATTAAGATTTCAGCTTCAAAGATCATCATTACAGCTCGTGTTAAACTGATGTGGTCACCTCATGTCTTTGGTCAGCAGGCCTGTGATAAAATCTTGGGCATCATCGGTGATATCGTCAAAACCTTCAGGATCAAACTCCCATTGCGCAGCTGTTACCAGAGCAAGAGTTTCTGCGTCGCTGCTGCCCTGAAACGGAGACTCGCCGCTTAACCTGTGAACGATTGAGACATTTACAGCGTTTAAGTTAAATGATAATGTGTAGATGTCGAGCATAAATGGTCAATTCAGTATAAAAGCCTCACAGGATATAGCAGATAACGCCGATGCTCCACATGTCCGTCACCAGATCCACGGGCTCATAATTAACAACCTCCGGTGCCACGAACTCTGGAGTCCCGTGTAACACCATCAGCGGTTTCCCAGCCTCTGCAATAACAGAATAACCAGCACTAGTTTAAAACTAGTTATATTTTACAATTGCTTAAGGAACCATAAGTGAATTGGAACCCAAGACTGGATATTAAATGGTTAATAAGTCTTTTGTTAATGCTATATCACTGATGAATCAGTAACCTTTGCTTTCCTTGATTTACCTCGAGTAATATTTTTGTATTGTGCCTCAGATAAGACAGTATAAACATTAAATATAAAAGTATTGGTTGTTTAGGGCTAAGAATAGAAAACATAAAATGATTGAAAATTTACAATACAAAATCTATCAACTTTACAAGTTTTCTAAAGCAATACAATGAGTGGTGAGTCAACATTATATTCCACAAAAAATCCAGTTTGTACTCGTGTAGGTTTAAATGCACTTAATATCCGTTTACATTCAGTCTGTCCATCAGTTAATCTGTTGATTATATCTTATTCATTCAGGGCATGTGGTGAATATCCAACACAAGACATATTGAATGCAGCCAAGCGTAAAAGAGGAAGACCACGGAAGCCGACGTGTGTGCTGCCAGCTCAAAAAGAGGTAGAAACCTGTTTAATTTTCACATGGTTATTTACTATTGATAAAGAACATTAATTCTCAGACTTTCCACTCATTGTAGCCTTATATCTAAAATATGGACTATTTTAGGAGTATCGCCACAATTTGTTTGAGCCCATCCAAGACCACCAGTCCACAGATGAAGATGGGGCCACGAGGGTCTCTGAGATCTGTTTTGCACTCTCACCCGCATGTGAAACGGTAAGTCCTTTAAATACCTAGTCACCCAGTACTGGTCATTGTTGCCTAGCAATAATTGCTTGCTAATAATTAAACATGCCTAAACTTATCTTAAAAATAACCCTTCATTGTTTTCTCCAATGAAGGATGAATCGCAACAAACTGAATTAAAGTCAGAAGATGACAAACTTGACCTAGACGTCTGCATGGTTTATGTTTCTCCAGCATTAGACAATGAAGATGCTGTTCCTCAGAGTTCTTCTACAAGCACAATGACACAAGAAATAAAAGTGAGTGAAATTGGATCTTAAACTCAGTGGGGTCCACTAACTAACTGACAAACTCCATTGGTGTCAGTTGACCAATCACAGATAGATGTTTTTGCAGCCATTAATCATCCCTCCCTCAAAGATATTTAAAGTTCTTAAGAAATATTACAGAGGAGAAACATCATAAGCTGACATAACCGAACCTTTGATGAACAAGCATCCAGGCCTTTTTTTGTGAGCGTTTGTCACCACAAAGCTACGGTTTACATTTATGCCTGTAATAAGAAAATGTTTTAAGTCATCTTTTAGAGCTTTATTTGCAGGCTGGATTTAAATAAACTGTTTAAGTCAAAGTGTTACTGTATATGAAACTAAATTGCTGGTCACAAGTGTCTTCTTTCTTATAGGAGGAACCAGTAGAGGTGGAACTACAGACGAACGACCAACAACGTGTGGAAGACAAGCTCGACTCTAGCACGAGTTCTGTGGAAACATCAGAGAAGATCTCTCACAGCTGTGTTCAGACCTCAACCCCAGTGACAGTGGAAAGAAGAGTAGGACTTAAAGGAAGGCCACTGATGGCCAAGAGAGCCCCTTTAACTGGACTGTTCAGGATCTGTCTTCAGTGTGGAGAGCCAGTGATGGAATATACAACAGTGTCATCGGGGAGCCTGAACAGACTTCAGTGGAAATGTTCAAAGGGACACCTGATGTGGCTCTTCCCCAACAAACACCCACCATAGCGCACAAGCGTGCTTCACATTTGTATGTTGAAGGACCAAATAAAGTATTTATCATAACATCTTGTTGCTTGTTATTGGTCATAGTGAGGAACTTATGAAAGACTTTAATATCTGCATCTGTCTGTTAAAGTGTCACCAATTTGTTAGTGCATAGAGGTTTTCCAAGCGTTCTCGATTAATTTGGTTACAGTATCGTTATTCCATTACGTTGATATGTTCTGGAGAAGAAGCGATACACTCACCCAGTTTGCAGGCCAATCCAAAGTCAATGATCTTGATGAGAGTCCCGGAGCTGTTGACGCAGATGATGTTTTCGGGCTTCAAATCGAGGTGAACGATGCGTTTGCGGTGAATGTACTGAACGCCCTCCAGGATCTGACGCATGTAGTTCACACAGGTGGGCTCCGTGTGCTCGAAACTCTCATCTATGATTCGTTCAAACAGTTCTCCCCCCGCAACACTGCAGTAATCAAACACAAAGCTCAAAATCATGCATTCACCTTCATTTCACGCATTATACGCAAAAATATGCATTCACGTTCATTTCACGCATTATACGCAAAAACATGCATTCACGTTCATTTCACGCATTATACGCAAAAACATGCATTCACCTTCATTTCACGCATTATACATTCCAATTTAAAGCCTGTGGCGCAAAACATTTATATAGGTAGTTGATATAATTAACTTTTTCAATGTAAACTTAAGAATTAAATATGCATAAATGGAAAGCAACATTTTGGATATTGTAACTCGTCATCGGGTTTAAAAAAACTATTGCAGTTAAAAAAGTTAAGAACAAATATTCCAAAATTTGTCATTTACAATTACAAACTGCGCAAAAACGCAAATGTCAAAACGAAATGTCAACTTTCTATATGCATATTCTGACTGTTTATATCTATATGAATCATTACCCTAAACCGATTCTAAGACGGTTCTGAATGTAATTTTACACTCACTACTCCAGAATCATGACCAGTTCGGTGGGCGTGTCGAAGGCTGCGAGACACTGGACCAGTTTTGGATGACGCAGTTCATCCATCAGCTTTATTTCTTTACGGGCTGCTGCTTTCTCTCTGGAGCCGCGGGCCCGGTAGAATTTACCGGCACACACTCGACCCGTCTGCTTGTGGGACATCCTGTAAACCTCCCCAAACTTCCCCCTGTGGAGATGCACGAAACATATTTGCATGTTTGAGCCGAGCATTGACTTTAAACTGATGAAGAGGCTGGTACTCACATTCCTAGTTTTTCATGGACATGATAAAGATCCCTGACTTTGTGTGTGGTGTCAATCACAACATCCACATATGAGGTCACTTCTTGTTGCTGTGGCTCACCTGTAACAAACACACTTTAGTTTTTTGCTCTAACCTTACTGGCTGTTGAGAATTAAATACTAACATATTGTACAGTATATGAAACTACATTGCATGCATGTTAAACTTGGCAAGTTATTGCAAAAATTTGCATTTTAAAACTAGTTTGCATAAATCTGTATTAGCTCTTGGCATTCTGATTAAATAACAGGTAAAGATGACGACCCATCACTTTAGAAATGAAAAGTCACACACATTGCATTATGGGATACAATTTCATGCTCTGTTGTACCTGTAGTGGACATCTTAATGCAGTCAGACTGCTCACTGGGCTCGCTGACTCCGGCTGCGTTGCAGGCACGTACTCTAAAGCGATACTCCCCCTGCGGGTCAAGACCAGAACAGACCCTGTAGGTGGTGTCCGGACACTGGTTAACAAGCTCAGTCCAGTCCCCGGGCTCGGTTTGGTTCAGACTCTGAAGCTCCACCACGTATCCAGTGATGACTGAACCTCCGTCGTAACACGGCCCGGACCACGACAGAACCAGAGAAGTCTGGGTGAGCTGAGACACAAACGGACCTGTGGCTGGAGGGTCTGGACGATCTAGGGGGAGAGAGGAGGTGAAATGGTAGTTCACCCCAAAATGAAAATGTTTGTATTTTTATCTTCTGTGGAACACAATAGAACAGAGGGTTCATACTCAGCTTGTGTCCTGCAGGGTTTAGCTTCAACCTTAATTAAACACACCTGATCCAACTAATCAAGACCTTCAGGATTACCAGATACTTCCAGGCAGGTGTGCTGAGCTGAGCTGGTTGGAGCTAAACTCTGGAGGACACTGGCCCAGGAGTTTGAACCTTCTCCAATAAAGATATTTTGAGAAATGTTTCAGTGGTTTTGTGTCCATACAATGGAAGTCAATAAGTGCCAGTGTTGTTGGGTTACCAACATACTTCAGAATATTCTTGTGTTCCACAGAAGCAAAAAAAGTCATACAGGGTTGGAATGACTTCAGGGGTGAGTAAATTATAATTTTATGTTTGTGTGAACTATCCTTTTAATAAAGTAATGAGGGTCTATAAGAGTTTCATTTTGACTTTAAGAATCAAGCGAGTTTCCCACCAATCACACGGAGGTTTACGCTCCAGTGGGCTGTGCCTCCTCTGTTACGCACAAATAAGGAATAACTTCCTGTGTCTACAGGAAGAACGCTGGAGAGGGTGAGAGTGCTGCTGTTGTTGGTGCTCCTCACACACGCTCGTGGACCATCTAACACAACCTGGAGACAGAACAGAAAACACTCACAGTTCCAGTGAATAATATAGGAAAACATGGATGTATGGAATTGATTTTAGAATTGGATTGTTGCTCTTCTATACCAGAATGGATTCAGTTCTGCTGTGAATTTTACAAACAGCCACAAAATTATGAAAGAACCATGTGATAAACATTTTCTTTCGAACTAACGTAAACTGATGAGTCATGCCAGAAGAAAAATTCTGCTTGTGTGTTTTAGGAAGTAACTGAGAAGGTTTGGTTTCATGCTGACGTTAATCTGCAGTTCTATCATGTTTCACTAAAGGTCTGAACAAATCAGAAAATGATACATAGTAAAATTAACTTCCAAACACAAACCAAAGACCAGAACCTGTTCTCGGTTATGAATCCAGCAGGAGGCCACAGGCTCAGAGCTTCTGAAACAACACTGGAGACGAGTGGACCCTCCAACACAAACCACCACTTCCTGCTTCTGAGGATCCACAAACTGAGCTATAGCACCTGCAGTGATGAACGATAAACAATGATAAATGTTCCTGCAATAACATTCTCAAAAACGTTATTGTTAATGAAACATTTTAAAAGCATTTAAAAAAGTTCCAATAATGTTCTTGTATCCAAGTGATACTGTTAATACAACTTAAACTGGACATTTGGAACATTCCCTAAACATTAGGAAAAAGGTCTCAACCTACCCTTGTCTTCATAGACTCTTCAGTTATGTCATTAATTTCACTAATTTGTTAGTTTATAATCTGTGGCAGTTTTTTAAACTTTGAGAACTTAAGTCTTTATGTGAATCAGGTGGGTTGAAACATGTTTTAACATGTTATTGTATCTTCCTCAAATTAAAAGTAACACTTACCTGAATAACTGCTCACAGTTTTAACCAGTGTGACACTCGCAGTAAAACACACAGATTAAACACACATACTACATACTACACACAACATGTACATATAGATGTGCAGAGACTCAATCAGTCATGTGACTTCCTGCGTTGTCAAGACAACGTGTTAATCAGGCTTAACTAGCACATAATGAGACACAGGAGCGCAATTCCTGAAAACAGTTAAGAGGAATATTTCCTGTTTTAAATCACATCAGCATCTAGATGTTAAAATTGTAAGCGTGGCTATTTTTGTTGCTTTACAAATTTAAAAAATAAAGCATCCAAACAGATTAAATAAAGACATTACCTGTTTTAACCACCTGTGATCTCATACAGACAATGACAAACTGTTCTGATTATATTGATAAACTGATTATATATAATACAGCTTATTATAAACAGTTCCTGTTTCTACTGAATCAGTGATTAAATAGAAGTGAATTCATTCAAGAGATACATGATGTACTCAAACTTTTTACTATTAAGTGTCTAATAAACTACTTTATGCAAATTATACGCATATGTTTGAAAGATCCACTTATAGGACACTACATACCTCTCCCCTTCTTAGCCGTGTCCAGGGTTGTATTCGATTTCTCTGGCTGGGCTCTGATCTCCAGCTCTTCTGATCTCTGGTCCTTCTTCACAGAGATGATTTCTGCTTTAAAAATGTTTGACATCAGATTTTAGTCTCATGAATATTAAAAGACATTACTGTAGACAAATATTAAAACAGGTGTTATCCATATATGATATATTCTATACAAGCAGGTGGACATTTCTGTTATTTCTGTTATTCTGTTATACAGTTATTTTGTTGAGATTTAAAGATGAGGGATCTGTACTGTACTGTACTGTACTGTACTGTACTGTACTGTATATGTTGTAATGTCACGTACCTGACTGCAGACAGCTTTCACTGCTGTTCCTCTGTGTGTTTTCACTGGCTGCTTTCTTTGGGACCTCCGGTTGAGTCTCCAGCTCTGTGGAAGTTTTCAGATCAAGTCTGAATGTAGAAATGTAGGTCTTCTTCTGACCCTTTTTAATAACCTCCATTATATGCAGTGTGATCAGTCCAAGCTGAGTTTGTCTCGTCACTGTTTACCCCACACAACTCGTGGTGCATGTGCATGTCTTTCTATTTCTCATCACTTTGACAGCACGCTCAGCCTGGCCTCAAGTCAGAGCAAACACTGTCTGTCTGATAATATAAACAGAGAGAGAGAGAGAGAGAGAGAGAGAGAGAGATGGGCAGACTAAACACAAGTTGCGTACTAAGTGGGCGGAGCTTTGCAACTGAAAATTAGGGACTAAAGTTGAAAACTTCAAAATATAAAGCGACAGAAAATTTGACAGACAAATAAATGTGCAGACATTCGTTGGTCTCAGTGATGAGCAAAATCATTAATTAAATAATAAAAAAACACCCAATAACAAAATATTTAAATAGACCAAATTGCACTGTTTCCTTTCTGAGTGTGTAACACAAATACTGTATGTAACTCAAAATCTGGATGAGCTTGTTTGAGCTGCTTGGACTATTATTTTCAGCCTGAGGGTAAACTCGTATTTTTCACCCTGATATAGACTGTGTATAGTTCACTGGAGAACATGAAGTTGTTACATATGTTTGAAATAGGTTAGTAAACATGCTTAGGTGTTTTGTTTGGGGGGTCAGTGTTTTTGTCTTTGACCGTGTAATGCTTGATTCTGAAAGAAGGTTTATTCATACACAGATTCACATGAGAGTCTTTGTGTGTTTAATCTTCCTGTTATGAGACACTATTGACATGTTAAATAATACGTGATATTATCTGTGAATGTTTTTTTCTATGGATAAAATCATTCAAATGTCACAGGATTGTTAGATAACATGAAGCAGAAAAACATCAACAGAGCAATTAAAGCAGATAATTACTAAAATCTGCAGTATTTGAGAATGAAGATACAGGCTGTAATCAGATTATAAACACAAACAAACACCACCTTTGTGTTCTTCATATTAAACATGTTTCCCATTTCATGGGAAAATTACTCCATGCAGGGATGGGATGTGCATTTTGGTGCAATGGGGAGGAGAAAACAAAGCAGGAATTGCTCAATATGGGAAACGGGACTGGCCTGAGAATAAAGGATGAAAAATAATATAAGGATATAATATAAGGATAAAAATATAGCTACGGCCTTCCTGAAGCTCAACTGGTAGAGCATTGTGTTAGCAGCGCAAAGGTTGTGGGTTCGATCCCAGGGAACACAAGTACTAATAAAAATGTATACATTGAATTCACTGTCAGTCGCTCCTGCCAAATGAATAAATGTAAATAAATGTATAACAATATATAACAAAATTAATTGGCTTAACTGCAAAATCACCACTCTTATGATTCATCTGCATAATAGTAAACAGACCTGAGTAAACAGAAGAATTAAAGTGCATTTCTTCTATTGAAGGGCAGTTGTTTCTTTTCTATATATTGTTTTAAAACGTCTGACGTAAAGAACGTTCATTTAATGTTGACGGAGGGAAGATACTAAATGAATCAGCAGAACCCTTCGAGAACTGACGTTCTGTTTTGTTTGTGTTTATCTTAAGCTCTCCAGTTGCAGGTCTGGGAACAAGAACGTTTTTATGACCTTACACAGAACAAAGTTTCTGATAACTTCATCAGCTTAGCATGGGTCACATTCTTTTCCAGAACAGATGAAACGAAAAAACTGGCAAATTTGATGGAAAAGACAATCAAATATTTGATTGTTTAATGAGATAACTGAGGAAACATAGAACGAGGAAAGCAGAGAACTAAACATGGCTGCTGTTGGCTGTTTGATCTATCATTGTATATTATAGGGTGTAAACTAACTGCAGGTTTATTCTTTCAAAAGCTTTATTATTCATTACAGTTTACCTTTCACACACACAGAGACCTCCTGCCGTTTGTCATTACAAACAGGAAATACTGGAAACTCACCTGCTTTTTACTTGTTATAACCAAACTAAAACCTGTCATCCAATTAGATTGTTGACTATTGACTATAGAATTCAATAATATATGTAATACAATCAGCTCAATCCATTGATGGTTAAATCACTATAGATTTGTGTTTTGAAATTGATGGACCGTATAGGACACTATAGGACAGTATAGATGAAACAGGACAGTGGAGGGATCGAGAGAGAATTGAGCATGTGTAAAGATTTAAACTTCTATCTGCTTGAAAACAACAGCTGTTATGCGTCACATTCACAATCCATTCAACGGTTCTGATTCAATGAGTATTTTATAAGGTGTTTATGCAAATCATCTCTTTGATGTAGTAACAAAAAACATGTCAAGAAAAAATTCCTATTACATTGTGCTGATACAATCTGAAAACATTTCAACAAATGACTGAAGGCCTGGAATGAATGAAGAACACAAAATAAGTTTATTTAGTTTATTTTTATCTTCACCTGATTCTACAAAAGATCTCAGACACCACAAAGCTACACCAACATCATCTCACGAGTAAAATAATCCCACAATAAAGCCGGGTTTTCTTGATAAATGGCCAGTGCAGACCTATCTTTGGCCCTGATCATTTCTCAAGCTCAAATCAACACAAACACCTAGAATGAAGAGATTTTGGACTCATCTTCTCTGCTCGACATTTTCGTGGAAGGAGACACAATTTTGGTACCACACAATTATATATGATTACGTACGTCTCCATAGTTACTGGTTTCATTATTTTTTTGGTTTTTTTACTCTGTCTTTCAAAGACAGTTAACTTTAATCTGTTAAGAAAGACAGGTTATGCTCTAATGACTCAAAGGACCGACTGGTGTCTCTTTCAGTATCAAGTGAACGTGTTATCAGCAATGATGAGGATGCGAGTATTCCACATGGGCGTGTGGAGGAGCCCACCTCACACCCGACTGAGGCTGAAAATCAAAGGAAGTTTTCTTCCTTGTGTTTCAGACGGCTGTTCTGCTTGTGTTAATCATCACCGGTGTTTAAACGCGGTGGGCTCCCGTCATCGGCAGCTATGAAGGTTTTCTTGCTGTGTTTCTGAACGTGGTCTTCATTTCGTTTCTCCAGAGCTTCAATCTGTACAAACGTACGACACAAAAATTACTTGTATTTCATGTGTATACCAACAAACAAAAATGACACACTTTTAAATTGAAAGTACATAGTTGCAACCCATAACTTAAAAACAATTATTAAGAACAATTATCAGATACTGAGCAAGAACATAACAGGTAAGTTTATAATAATGATTTGTAATTTGAGTCGATCAGATTTTTAATTTCTGGCAAGATTTCACAGTAAATGTCAGTTTAACTGTCATGTTATTAAAATAAGGGGGAAGATTCACTCATGTCTGTGTATTGTAGATGATGCAGCGTTTGTAACTTGTACTTACAGCAGTTGTTTACAATATAAACTTGTCCTCCACGTAAAAAAATTATAGCAATCGTTTTGAATACCTGGGCTAAGAAATCTGCCTCATTATCGCTGTTTATCTGCAGTCCAGACACAGTGTTGAAGAGATCAAACACATTCAAAGCCTCAGAGACACCAGCCTTCCGGAAAAACTGAGGAGAACATTTATTCATGACTGCATCAACATCCTTCCATAAGAAATAAATACAATTTTGATTGTATGTTTGGTTACTTACTGTGGCCACGTTCCTACAGTCTCTGAACAGGAACTCCAGCCCGTGAGGGTGAGTGGGCTCAATGGACTGACTCACATCAATGAACCAGACCTTTAAATAAAACCAGAAAATAACTTGATATATATAGACAATATCATAAAACCATTGTGCTTTAAAGTGATGCCTAAGGAACATGTAATACATGAAACATGAAAGGCCGTGTTGCTATGCACAGAGAACGTGTGGACTGGCTGTTGTACACACCTGTCCATCATGCCAAAGCATGTTGTATTCACTCAGATCAGCATGAACCAGATTACAGTCACTATACAGTCGCTGCATCATCTATAAAACAAGCGAAAAACATACAGACGTCCAACAAACTACAACCAGATGTTCAAAGATCAAGCAGCTGTTTTCCAGAAGTTCTAGAAAGTGCAGAACTCACGTTCAGAACTTGGTAGTACGCTTTCTTCATATCCTCAGAGTTGAGTGTGGCGTCCTTCAGTTTAGGAGCTGGAACGTGGTCCCGCCCAATAAATGACATCACAAGGATGTGTTTCTTCAGAATCACCACCTCAGGACACGGGATTCCTGCTTTCTTTATCCTACAAGG
>JAZGTK010005053.1:0-23155 GCA_036877625.1 Ambastaia sidthimunki
TTTTTTTTAAACGTATGTTGATGAAAAAGAAACAGATTTTTGTCCCAAGCCAGAAGATTAAATTATCGAGCAGGCTGTGACCATTAACTCACATTCAGACTACAGAACGTTTAATCAATAAACGGATTTATGTGTAATCAGCTTAAAGAGAAGCAAATCTATTACGAAACAAACTGTCTTCTGGTTTGCTCTGCGCAGTTCGTGTGGAGGGGAAAACAGACTCGCTCAAGCAAGAGAAACTGCTGACTGTCCAGCAAATACTGCATCACTGGAGACTGTCGGAGCAGATCTTTGCATCTGACGGTGATGTCACACACGTGACGTGACAGAAAGCTTTGCTGTGCCGTTCTGAGCTACCTGTTCAGCCGCACTCATATTTACAGTGAAAGTTCTGGAACTTTCTACCGTCAGCAAAACGTGCAGTGACAGGAATATGTGTTGTAGCAGTAAAGGTCAGGCTAATGTTTGAGGCATCAGCTTTTTGGCATCTTGCGTCTACACTGAAAGTAGTGCATCACCTCAACCAATGGAGTAAGTTTGGGGTGGGACTCTCTGTTTGACTGACCAATGGCAGACAAAGACTCATTTAAACATGATTTTCTTGCAGTTCTTGTTGAGTTTTTACAACAAACTGATTTTGTGTTTTTTAGTTATGTTGAAAAATATGCACAAACTGCATATGCCACTGCATGACCACAATGAAAATGAAAGCATGAAGTTGGAACAGTAAACGAAAAAGCAAAAAATCTGTTTATTAATAACATTAATAATGTTATTAATAAACTTAATGGTCCATATGGTCCAATTAATAGTCTTAATGGTCCATATGAAGGTATTCCAGTAGCATCTTTTATCAGGCATTAAATTACAAACCTAGTGATGTGATGTATGAACCCTGGTCCTTCATTTCTTGCAGAACATTTAACAGCAGGCAGCTGCTAGGGCAGCCCTGAATTTCCATCATTACGTTACACAGTCTTATGAACAGTGCTTATCACAGGCATTCATTTCTTATTTGACTTTTTTTTTATAATGGTTCTTCAAAAAAGCAAAGTTTACCCACTGTGCACGTTTACCCTTAGGTTTCATTTTAGCAAAACAAAATCAATATCTTCCTAAAACTGCCTTATTTCTCTGTACAAACAAGGCTGTTAGTAAAGCAGACAGTTTTTAATTTGTGAGTTGGGATGGGGGTTCAGTTTTCATTTTCTTTGTACCCTGAGGTCCTGTTGATCTGATGGAGGTGACAAGATGTGCTGTTTGTTTATTGTAAACTGATAAATGGGGGGCGATGTCAGGAGCGTGCAAGGACGATGTTATTAGACACACCTCCCGTGGGAGAATTGAGATGGAAAGGTTACAGGTTAATCCCTGATTTAATTAACCGGCACCTAGTTTAAACCCTTCAAGAAGCCTACATGGCCTCAGGGGAATCCACACAAACATTTGCATGAGCAGTGATTGGTGTAAATTAATGCATATATTCTTTTTAAATATCAAGATTAGGTCATAAACCCTTGAATCATTTTAATCTATATCCATATTATATTATAAGAACTTGCCAGCACGTCTGGCATTACGGACTTATAATAAGAGCTTTCTGAATAAAATGTAAACGTTGTTTACCTGTGTAAAAATTAC
This sequence comes from Ambastaia sidthimunki, assembly GCA_036877625.1. Classification (NCBI taxonomy): domain Eukaryota; kingdom Metazoa; phylum Chordata; class Actinopteri; order Cypriniformes; family Botiidae; genus Ambastaia; species Ambastaia sidthimunki. The sequence goes on from JAZGTK010005053.1 coordinate 1,642, forward strand.
CATTGTGACAACATAGGTGCTGTGATTGGTTGCTAGGGTGTTGCTAAGGTGTTTGGGAGGTTTAGAACATTTCTATGCTGTTGCTAGGGTACTCTGGGTGGTTTCTGGGGTATTATATGTGGTTGCTACACTGTGTTTTGTCATGGTTTTGTGAAACCTTGTCATGTTTTAGTTTGGATGGTACATTATTTAATTAGACTGAATCAACCGAAGTCAAAGCAATTTTAAGGGTTAGCTCAAGTAGAAATAGCTCAATGCTTGATTTGATATTTGCCTTTTTTTCTACAGAGATCTCGTCATCTTTGATCTCAAGCGTGTTATTGTATTTGTGAAATCAAGTACACTAACTAAAGCTGCTGCAGTTGACAAAACGCTCTTATAACGTTGAGACTAAAAGGCCTTCAAGAGCAGGAGCCACTGTCCTTTCTCAGGGAAGATTATCTCTAATTGGGTCAAACAGCAGGGGACGGATGCTGCCGTTTCCATGGCAACAACCTCAAGAGAGGAATGACCGAATACCACTCAGGAGAGTGACAACCGTCAGTCTGTGTGTTCAGAAAGTGAACGTAGCTTGCGTCAGCGGTTTAATCTGTCACCAAAGAAACAGCCTGATGTCTCTTTTCACTGATTTGCTGTTTGTAGACCGCCCACCTGGCCATGATCGACACCCTGATGATGGCGTACACGGTGGAAACGGTGAGCGTTGAGAAGGTGATGGCCTGCATGCAGCGATACTCCACAGATTACCCAGACGGAGACGTGCCGTACGACACAGAAAATGCCGTCACCAGCTGGATGAATAAGGTATCAGCTTCAGCTGTTTAAATAGATACAAAACCATCTGCCCTATAATTTGGTAACTTTCGTTTGTTGGTAATCTTTGGCCTTTGAGGGTGTTGACAGCATCTCGCCCAAATTCCAAACACAATACCCACAATGCAATGCAAAACCAACGTCCTGAATCATCTTTTGTAAGCTTTTAACCAACATAGACATTAAAGATTAAAGGAATAGTTTGTTTCATCTTTTAATCAGTTTTTGGAGTTTGACAGATATAAGTGAAAGTATGTGATTTTTTTTTTTGTGTGTGCGTTCCACTGAGAAAATAGTATACAGGTTTGGAACAACGTAAATATAAAAAAAGCTAATTTATTTATTTAAACATTTAACTTGAATGAATAATGATCAAGTGATCAAATAATGATGAAGTTAATCATAATTCATTTTGTACTTATAACATTGCACATAAAAAAATCTAGAACATTCTAGAACAGTCCCTCATTGTCATGTACTATCTCTCTGGACATCTTTGCAGTGCTGTACTGAGGGAACATCCCTGTAGGGCTGGGATTGGAATGTTTACATTCCCTTGTAGGTCAGCTATACAACCCGCCTAAATCAAGACACAACCACAGATGTACACAAACTCACACATGCTTAACAGACAGTAAACAAACCGTTCAGGACAGCAGGGAAAATCTCACCATCTCACTGTTTCTTCTGCACCACATAAATTAAATGGGCCTTTAAAAGCATTGATATTGCCCAGGGCTTGTATTTAGCAACCAGGCTTTTAAAAGCAAATCGATATGAAACCTTGTCTGGGTAAGAAAACAGCAATGGGTGATATACAACCATCTAAAATGACTTTAATTCATCTTTATAAAAGCCACAGTGCTGTCGATACAATTTATGTATTTAACAATAAATTGTCATTAATTATCCCATTTCATTGTCTCAATTTTTAATACTCTATGTCTCAAAGTTTGTAATTTATCTTGGAGCTGATTGGTTTGGTTCATGGCTTATAACTCTTTCCCAAGCAATGCTTATGAAGAAAAAAAAACGCTTTTGGAACCAAGATAGCTGGTTAAAAGCGTGTTATATAAGATGCTTCAAAATCATTATGTCTTTCCTACAAGCTCGCTCTGATGGGTGTTGTGTGTCTGACTCTGTCCTTCAAGGTGAACGAGTACCTGAAAGAGATCATAATGCAGGAACAGAGGAGGAGAGAAGCACAAAACGCAGAACCCGTTGAGAACCCAAAGGTGAGAGTGAACCAGAACCGATTCAAAAGCAGCTTCATCTGCGGCAGGAAGATACGAGATGATGAGAGCTTGAATGTTTCAAAAATCAAACAAAGCAAAGAATCAATATGATTTGTGAATGTTTAGCTGAAAATCGTTTTCATCAAACATGTACTACATAAACTATTCATTTTATCATAGAGTAACAATTAGCCCTGTGTGATTAGCCCTAAAACAATCTCGTGCAAAACCTTCTGACAATATTTGATACTTATATTTAATTAGTATTACTTATATTTAATTTATGTTTAACTAATACTTATTTGATATTTGACACTTTGATTTGAACTTACTGAATTTGGCCGTTCAAAAGGACTGATTTGTGGAAAAATTCAGATTTTTGAGGTTTCATTAAAAATCATAAAACATCAAATTTATCATACATTTTCAAGCTTATATGTAAAGCACTGAAGGCATTTTAAAGCAAATAATAAAGACATGTCTTAAGTAAATTGTAATTCAGAAGCTGCATAGAATAGATTCTAGCACGTCCTGTATCATTTAATAATGTTGACGTGTTATGTAACTTGTTGCTGAGTCAGTTTTTTGCTGAGCTTGCTGAATCACAGACCTGCGGCGAGCAGAAATTCTGGCACGGTTGTTGTGATCTTCCAGACTGATGTTTTGAGCGAGATGTTTGCTGATTCAGGTTTTGGAGCAGTGCATTCCATCAGAACTTCCTGTCCCAGTGTGACACGGCATATCCATCAAACATGGGCTGATGATGTCAGCATTACCTCGTTTCGCCTCTCTGTCTTACTGTAAACCATGTGCTGGCCAGAAAGAGAGAGAGAGAAATACCTTACACTACCTCGTCTCTGTACACAACGTCCTTGTTTAAACCACCCAACACAGCTAGATGTTGCAGTCCTAATCTATTTTTGCATCACCCGCTTTTTTAATTCTTATTAAACAGACTGTTTTTGCTACTGTATCTTTAAGACTAGTGCATATAATTCAATGACCTCACTGTTTTGACTGGACAACCTCCTATAAAACTAATAAAATTGAATTAAAACTGACTTTAGTGGATATTTGGTTGTCCTAAAAAGGAAGCCCGGATTTGGCCAGAACAGCCCAGATTTGGCCAAAATCATGTTTTTATTTAAATCCAATAATGCCAACATTTTGTGTGGTTTGGGTTGAGGATAGCAAATGTCATTGGACTGGTATGAAGTCTATGAAATGACCTCACTAATATAGTGAAACAAAGTATAGTTGCAGTGTGTGTGTGTGTGTGTGTGTGTGTGTGTTTTTGCCCCACTCTGTCCTGAGATTGTCCCTGGACTGACGCATCTGATGCTAATAAGAGCAGTCAGTTCACAGAGGCATGTTGCAAAAGAAAAATTGTGTGTGTGTGTGTTTGTGTGTGTGTGTGTGTGTGTGTGTGTGTGTATGTTAGTGAGGACAGAATCAGCACTGACAGAGGGAATGTCAGGCTGTTACACAACTCTATAAACATCCTGAAAGTGTCACAATGGCATGTAGTGGCCACACTGTCACATAAAATCACTCGCCCTAAGTGCTTCCTACTGTTTCATGAAATCAGTGTTTGTGTGGAGATTTCTTTTTTAATACAGAGAGAAGATTGTCATTTAATCCGATCTGATACGGTATTAAGACTACGACTGATTGAATTAAACACGCTTTTCCTTCATAACCCTCTCTCTCTATCTCTCTCTCTCATTCATTCTTTGACTGGCTGAAGTCTCCAACCAAGTGGTATATGAAGCTGGTTCCTGTAAGTGCGAAATGTGTCTTCTTTAGTCCTCATCTATTCCTGTTCACGGTTCCATCCTCTCTTTGTTGCCATGACGACGTCTTTTGAACATTCATTCATGTGTTTCATTAACGACCACACAAGATATTGTTTTTTTTTAGTTGCTGGTGACCATCTGCCATATTTATATTTCTTTGAGTGTGAAACTGATGCCACATCATTCCATTAAAAAAGTCATTTCTGTTAGTTAAAGGTTCCATTTACATAATTTAGTTCAGTTTTTTCTTATTGGTTGGTCCAAAATCTGAAAAATGCTTGGCTTTTGGTCTTCACAGGCAGTTTTTAGAGGTTGTGAAGGCATCAAGGCAACATCTGAATCTAACATTTGCATCATATGCTGTTTACTAAGAAGTTTCATGTGGTGGGTTTCTGAAGAACACATACTATGTGTCCTTGGCCAACTGTAATATCCCACAATTCCTTGCGTGCAGTTTGCACGTGCAATAAAAATATCATTTAATGGAGTGTCTAATTGTAGTCACTAAATATTTGGTTGGTTATTTAAATCTCGCTTAACTGATTGGAGAAAGAAGTCACAAAGCAGCTGTTCTTGGTTTTGGACGCAGCCGATGAGTGTTTGTAGCTTTTTGGTTTGTTGTTGTTTTCACATGCTCATAAAACTTACTATGGTAAATTGCAGAGTGAAATAAGTCTCGCATGTGATGTAAAATATCTGTGTGTTAATAATCTGCATATTTGTTTGTCCTGCCCCAGGCGCGTTACAGGAAAGAGCAGGTTCTGCCCAAGACCGTTCCCTGGATCCCCCCGGTGGACAACTTGCTGAAGGACAGCACAGATGGCTGTGCCCTGGCCACCCTGCTTCACTTCTACTGCCCTGCCATCGTCAACCTGGAGGGTTTGTTCTCCTGCCAAACTCATGCACTGAATGTGTGTGTGTGTGTGTGTGTGTTTGTGTTTGGAGAGGCAAGGCTGGAATTCAGTCTGACAGAGACTTAAATGAGACATAATATGACAAATAAATGAAAGCCATTAAAGGTAGGGTAGGCAATTTCAGAGAGGCTAGCAATAGCAAGCTAGCAAGCATAAGATCCCGCCCTCTCTTCGCAGTGCTCTCCAAAGCCACGCCTCCTCCATCACATGAATGCATACATCATGTGAAAGGCAAAGAGGACATCCTATCATTTCATACAGACCTAAAACACTTCAAACAGAAGTCTTTTACAAAATCTACCATTTCCCTTGTCAACTAGATTTTTTTAAATTATTTAAAATCCATAGCAGTTGAACCAACTGTGCATTGTTTAAATCTTACACTCCTGTGTGACTTTAATCATCATATTTAATCTAATCACGGTGATGAGGAGATCAGAGGACCTAACGGTAAAGTCAAATGATGGATGCTGTTAGGTTTATCTCCATTGGTTAATGTGTCATTTAGACTCATGATTAATGGTCTTCTCTCTGATTGGTTGAGACCTTACAGTATCTTCTGTGAAGTCTGGATAAGCTGTATCAGTGAGCAGTTTGTCTGATTAGTGAAGCACTTTACATCTCCTCTGACTTCCAGACATTTGCCTGAAGGAGAGCATGTCACTGGCGGACAGTTTGTTCAACCTGCAGATCATTCAGGACTTCTGCAGGGAGAACCTCAACGGCTGCTGTCACTTCAGTCTGGAGGACATGATCTACGCCCATTCCACCATCAAAGTAAGATTTCACATCCAGATCAACCTATTCCAGATCCACCTTTGGAAGGTTTCAGTTTCAGGATCAGAAAAGGATTTACAGCCCAATGCTATACAAGAATATCTGTTGTGTTCCACAAGGAACTCAGGAATGCTGTGGTTTTCCATTGATAATGGATAGTGGACGATCATATTTTATCCCAAATACAAAAGATAAAAGAAATGATTCTTTTTGTAACTATAATGAAGAATGAAGAGACATGAGAATGAAGAAAATTTCATTCTTATGTCTATATGTAAAAATGTTTATTTAATTCAATATATTTAATTGTAAAAGTATTTTTTGGCAAATATTTCACATCATACATTATTTTAAAATAAATTATACAATAAATCAATAAATCATCTGTATCGTTTTTACATTTACTTTTATCCAAAGCGACGTACAAAGAGAGAGATTTTTGTTGTGGATAAATATGTTATTTTAGGCTTATTGGTTGATGTAGGCCTCACATCACAATCACAGGTCTAGAAAATTCAGTAGAGTGTTACATTGCTTATGCCCACAGCAGAGCACTGAGTGAAATGATGCTATTTGAAGCTCTTTTTCACACTGGTGCAAGTGCTGCCTGTGGCTGTTGGCTGTATTCCCAAAATCATGAGGTATGCCTACAAACACTGATGCTTTTGTCTTTTAATGATATTGACTAAAACGGTAACATTAACATATGCTGTATTTTCAATTACAGTTACTCAGAAAATTACTGTAATATGTAATTACTGCACTAATCTTTTACTGTAAACTGTACCTGTGCGGGTGGTTTGTCAGCTATTATCAGTGATGAACACAGAGCTGAGTCTCAGAAATGTGTGTGGAACTGAGAGCGGTAACCTTGACCCAGTTTCCTTCAGCCTTAATCTAGTTCACATTCACTCATTTATTTAAATGTTCAGTGTTAGCCGAAGCCATACTGATCACTGCCACGATACACAGGTTTAAATGCTAAATACCAAATATTAAACTAATTTGCTCTTTACAGTTTTAGCATCACATGTGGGTAAAACTGGTTATTCTGTATAAATACAATCGGTTGCTCAGCTTTCCTAATATAAGGCTTTACAAGCTTGTGGCAAAATTCCTGAACAATATTCTGTGCTTATTACATTGTGGTTGCCATGGTTACATGCTGAGTTACTTCCTGCCTTTGTGATTTGCAGTAGCTACTGTAAACATCTTGCGAGTACCAAAACGTCAGCAGAACATTCTTACAGCGTTCATTAAACTGAAGTACAGAGCATTTCCTGACAGCTTATGACCTCATCTTCTTCCTCCATAAGTGTGTCTCATCTCCATAGACGATAACCATTTACTTAGTGGACATTGGTTTTATTTCCTGATGATTAATGATGTTATAGCTGTCTTGAGGTTGATGAAGTACCTGTTAACAAAATTAACTTCCTGCTTCAGTGTCTTGCCCTAGATGTTCCATTCTGAGCTTCACATTTAAAAAAAATTCTAATTGCATACTGATTTGGGATTGGTCCTCTTTATTATCTTTATTTGCATATTTAATTGTGATTGGTTTTTACATTCCTGCATATATTAAACCATCTGCAGCTGTCTTTGCGAGGGCTTTCAAGTGTTACGTTAACGCTCAGACGTCCACTGGGCGTCATGACAACGGAAAAGCAGCTCTGATGTGTCATTAAACTATTTTATAGGCTTCTGTATGTTCTTGCATGTGTGTGAATAAGTAGGCAGACAAACAGATGGAAGAGAGGGTGCATGTGCCCAAATACCATCTGGGTGCAAACATGCACCTGCTCCAGCTCTGTTTGAACCAGCAGAAACCATTTGTGTATTTAAAATAAATTGTGTTCACTATTGAACATTTTTTTAAAATAATAATTGAATAATTTGTTCGTTCGTGCAAATTATCTTGTGACAATGTTATGATAAAAAATGCAACGTGAGGTTAATTGATTGGTTCATAGGATCAATAAATACTTGAAATATTGTTAAATGGTTTCAGTGGTGTTGAGAGTCTAGAGCTGGTTTAGGCTATAAAAGGAAGAGGTCTCTCTTTCTTTGTTAAAAGTCAATTACAATGCTGATGTAATGTCTTCTGGGAGTGTCCTCGGGTAATTGCTAGTGTTGCTCTGTGCCTTTAAACTGCTGAATGCAAATTTTGCTAAGTGGGAATAGTGTACTGGAGGTTTTTTATGATGTCAGGTAGACCCCATAAATTCAAGGTCATAAATGCTGCAGTCTGTCCTGCTGTAATGAACAGGATGTATAGCATAGCGCAAACAGATCTGTGTTTTGTGTGTAGAACAATAAACTAGCCTCTATGAGCTAGTTTCTATAGTGCACAAGACTTAAAAGAAACATAACTGAGAACACGATGAAGCACTATGTGCACACAATGTGAATAGTACAGCTCTGCTAATGTGATAATTGTGAAATGTCAGTAATCCATGACTTTTGATTGAAGAATTTTATATATATTGGCAAGTCTGAGCTCAGTTTGAGTCATTGATGAGATCTGTTTTCAGAACACATTCACATTCTGATCCTGAGATGACTTAAGCAATTGAGAAGCTTAATGCTTCTCTGAGCTTCTTGCAGGCTGAGGTCTCCATTTGCTTTTCATTTAATCTCAGACTGTAGAAGAGATAAAAAGATCTCAGTGATTTTTCTTTATTATGGGTTGATTTTGAGGGTTGCAGGGACATCTTGTGGAAGGAGAATAATGTTGCACTGACAATATAAACAATATACAACTACTTAAAATTATTGCAAATATGAATATAAAAAGGCCTCTCTGTGCTGTATAAAATAATAAAGAGTTGTTCTTCCCCTAGAATAACTACCTTGTGTTTATGGCTGAGCTCTTTTGGTGGTTCGAGGTTGTAAAGCCTGCTTTTGTTCAACCACAAGTCTTGGACATTGAAGGTAAACAAAATTCTTAAAAATTGCTCAATGATCTGTATATTTGACCTTTACTAATTAGAATTGATTATGACACTGGTGTTGTGATTTTTAGCACCAGCCCCTTTACTGAAAAATCTGCCATCTGTACCCATCTCAAAAGTCACAAAGAGGAGTTTCATAGAAAGACCTCCTAGTCCTGACAGACCAAGGTACTACAAAATTCCCCCATTTTTTTAATTACTCCAAATGTTTGCAGCTGCTGAAATTGTGCATATATGGTGCATTGTAGTAATTATATATCCTGTGCTTTATTTTCCTGTTTAAGTCTTCCCCTCCGACCTCAACCACAGACTTCAGGCTCAGGTAAACATATTTAAATATCTGTTCTTGTTCAACAACAAAATACAAAACTATTCTATGTGTGCTGTATAGGTGAGATTAAGCGATCAACCTCAATGTCATTTGTGGAGAGTTTCATGGGTACTTGGCCCAAAGAGAAAAGGTAAGTACAAGACTTGAAGCTTGCATAAAATTAGAAACTCCATGTTGTTGGATTGTATCCTGTTTTTTTTGTGTCTCTATAGGTCTGCCACTCAGGGAGTGTCCTTTGAAATCCCGTTAGATAAAGAGAGCACCACTCAAACACCTACATCAACTAGTCGAGGGATGACCCGGTCTGCTAGTACTGAAGGTTTTGGTTTCAAGATGGCCCACGGGACCAGAGGCATCAAGAGAAACCTGTCATTTCAGCCTGTCAATGGCACAAACATGGGCATTGAGGAAGAGGGCTGCCCTGGCAGCCTGTCAGGAAATCATAATGGTATAAATGGTTCAGGGCCACCCACCATTGAAGAGGCTCTTGAGATCATTCACAACTCAGAGAAGCAGTCACAGAGCCCCAAGGCCCATGCAGCCAATGAGGGTTTCTTTCTCCATCTCCAGAGCAAAGGTGAACTGAACCCCAACGCAAAAGGGGGCAATCAAGACTCAGTTTCAGAGTCATCCAAAGGGATTGATAGCACGTCAACCACGGAGGTAGATACCGGCATCCATGTGCGGACAGAAGACATTCAAGAGACACTAGATGAGGACTCATCCCTTAGGGATCTTACTGTGAGTATGGATCTTGACACAGATCAAGATTATGAAGCCAGAACATGCCTTAGTCAAGGCTCCACAAGCCCGTGTCCTAGCAGCATCAGTGGTAAGTCTCCTGCAGGAAGTACACCAATCACTGCTGGGACTAAAATGACTAGCTTTGCTGAGCAGAAGTTACGTAAACTGAATCCAAACCTGGAGGCCAAAGGTGCCAGTTCCCAAAGCCCAACACCAGAAGGTTCGGATCTCAGCATTCCTCATTCTGTCTCCTGGGCACCTTCACCTGAGGTTAGCCCTGCACGCCAGCCATGCAAGGACCCTGCCCAGGCCATGGCTGCCGAAATGGTGCAACTACGCATGAGACTTGAAGAGAAACGTCGGGCCATTGAGGCCCAGAAGAAGAAAGTGGAGGCGGCCTTCACACGACACCGTCAGAAGATGGGACGCAGTGCTTTTCTCACTGTGGTTAAGAGAAAAGGTGATGGTACTTCCCCTTCTCAGGAGGAAACTCCAAGCTCTGAGGAAAGCAAGACCCCAGTAGAGACACCCCAGTCTGTAAAGTCCCCACAGAAGTCTTTGGGTGAGGATGGTACATCTGAAGCAGACCTAATGGAATACACACGCTCCATTGAGAAGCTTAATGCTTCTCTGAGCTTCTTGCAGGCTGAGATGCAGCGGTTGGCACAGCAGCAGGAGCTTATCATGCAGATGCGGGAGCAACAGGCCTGGGTGGTGTCACCACCTCAACCTTCACCACAAAAACAGGTGCGAGAGCTCAGAGGGAGTGGGGTGCGCTCTTCTGGGTCTCCATCCCCTGCAGATTCTCCTAGAGCTGTGCACCGTTCCCCTACAAACCTTAAGAGAAAGTCTGCTTCTTTCCATTCCAAGACCCCAAGAACACCCAGACCCAGTGAGCTGAAGATCACGCCCTTCAACCGAGTCCTGACTGTTCCTCAGTCTGTGGACAGCATACCACGACTCAGAAGGTTCTCCCCATCTCAGTCCGTATCCTGCTCCTTTTCTTATTTGGGGCAAGAGAAGAAACCACCATCAGGAGCTGAAACCACAGACAAGGACATTGATCAGGGTCTTAGCCTGGAGTCACTGTCTCTTGAACATTCCTCTGGTAATATTATATCCTCAACTAAAGAAATCCAACAGGCAGAAACAGAAGAAGGTGACTTACATACCAAGGATACAGAAGATAAGCAAGGAGATATAGTGAACAATAAAGAAATAGATGGTATAGAAAAGCAAAAGAAGCCAACAGGTGAGATTAAGCCTGCAGTGGAATCTAATGTATCAGAAGTGTTATCACAGTTTGTAATGGAAACAGTGATTGTCACTCCCACCGAGAAGCCCGTTGACATCACCCATCAGAGCAACAAAAATCTGATTGAGGTTCCACTGTCTGTCCTCAAGCCTCTTGATGGACAAATACCAGAGGAGGAAGGCCAGAAGGAGATATCAGGAGAAAACCAGGATGATGATCAGAAGATGTCCTGTGGATTCTTCTTTAAGGTATATATGAATGTCAAAACATGTTTATTTTATACCACTGTGGCAAACATCACTTTAACTATCGCTCACTCTTGGAATTATAGATTTAAACAAGACAGCAGACAATGCAGTGACATGACCTTTAGCACATCTTTAATACTTATAACGTATAACATTTATAGTGTATATTCATAGAACAGTAAAGTTGCTGAAGGAGGTTAGCTTGGGACAAATTTGAGTGGATATGTACAGAATGCAGCTGTTTGATCTAGGCCAGAAAAGTGGGGCAAATAAATAATTTAGATGATAATGTCAGTGTTCTGCAAATAGTCTGAGCAGTGTAGCAGTCATGTCTGGTTCACTTCAGACATCACATCAGATTCTTATAGATGCCTTTTGAATTGTCAATGTTTACATAGTAAACTACTATAAAATTATGCTATTAGATGTTTTGTACACAAAGGTTTCATTGTAATATGATCAATTACACCAATTATATAGATCAGAGGTCTCCAATGAGATCCACAGACCTGCAGAATTTAGCACACAAGAACCAGCTAATCAGGATGTTTGGGATTGAAGCTAACATCTGCAGGTCTGTGAATCTCCAGGAATATAGATTGAAAATCCCCGGTAGAGACCAATATAGCAGTTATAATATGAATGAGCACACCTGAACAATAACAAGCCGTTTTGAGAGATGTTCCGATGATGTCTTTATGATGTCAGGATGATATGAAGGAAGAGGACAGCATGGCCATGAAGCGAGCAGCACTTCTGGAGAAAAGGCTAAGAAGAGAACGAGAAAGCCAGCAAAGGAAACAACAGCTGGAGGTGGAACTGGAGCAAAAAAAAGAGGAAGCCAGGTAACACCTAGCTGTCTATCACTGTATATAAGACCTTGTTCTTATTAGCTGAAGAGCCATCATCCCATCATCTCTTTTTACGCAGGTTGAAAGCAGAAGAAGACCGCATGAAGAAGGAAGAAGATAAAGCCCGCAGAGAATTTATCAAGCAGGAGTATCTGAGGAGAAAACAGCTGAAGCTTATGGAGGACATGGACACGCTTGTTAAACCAAGACCTGCAGGAGCCAAGCAGAGAAAACCAAGACCCAAGTCCATCCACAGAGATGTGCTGGAGTCACCCAGGACTCCTGTTAGGGCTTCAGCAGGTACAGGGCGAGCGCCCCCCTCTGGCAAAGCCCGGCACTGCATGCTTTGTGCTACTCTCAGCCTTTTCCTATGCAGCTCACTGCATCCCTCTGTATGTCCTGCTAACAACAAGCACTCTGATACTAACTCTGAACAAAACTAATAAATTGACTGTGAATTTCTGAACTGTGCAGTGATTTGCAAGTTCTGTTCTTAATCTACAGCTTCACCTGCTAATAAATATCTGTGACTTTAGTGGTTCTAACAAAACGTTTAAATTAAAACAATGTAATTTTTTAAACATTACTAACATCAGTAATCATTACCAGAGTCAAGTGAAAAATGTGTATTTGATTTATGATTTATACACATTTCAAATTTCATATAGATAGATAGATAGATATTTCACATATATTCACATATATGTTATATGTATATACACACACACACACATATATATGTGTATGTGCGTGTGTGTATGTATATATTTTCAGTACACATATGGCATTGGAGTGTCAGTTTGAAGCAACATCCATGCAGTGAACTGTACTATCATGAGGGTAACACAAAGTTCAGTGGGCTTGCTATTATCGTTTAACTGTGAGTCCTCTGTTGTTTTTGAATTTTGCTCTCAGGTTCACGACCTCGTGTTTTTTCAGTATCAAGCCTGTCTCTAGCCTCCTTAAACCTCAGAGATAATGACAGCGTCGGATCAGAGAGGAAAACACCCAGGTAAGAGGCACTTGTTCCTGTAGCTCAGTTTGTAGAACATTGTGTTAACAGTGCAAAGGTCACGGGTTCGAGTCTCAGGGAACACACATACTGTTAAAACGCTTACCTTGAATTAACTGTAAGTTTGATCAATGTGTAACAATACGTGTTTCCTGTGTTAAATTACAATGTGACGTTTGTTTTACTAACTTGATGTTCTTCATTCTTTGAATTCCTGAGTGTTCTTGAATGTTGTATTCTTGAATGTATTCTTGAAAGTTTTTTTTGCTTATTAGAAGCAATAGCTTAGCATCTGGCAGTCTTTGCTTCTTTACGAGTTCTCCTCGTGTGCGAAAACGAAGGTCAGTCGTAGTTGGATAAGACACTTTACGCTTTGCATTTCCTGCTCAACTACTTTTTAAGTTTGGCAGCAATACAAGTAGCTGATCCCTCATCTTTGAAAAATAAAGATGACTTCCCTGTCACCCATCACAGTTTATTTGGTTTTTCTTTGTCATTCAACGAGCGAAAGAGAAACATTATCACATTACTAACCTTTTGATGTTTTAGCGAGAAGTTTGTTATATAGCTTTGTATTTCCGTTAAGTTATATTTTAACGTGATCAAGGAAATGACCCTGTATAATTTGTAAATATTCACAGTGTCATAGAGTTTTTATCACCTCATATATTAAACCTGCAATCCATAACTTTATTGTTTAACCAAACAAAAATCAGTTATTGAATAAATACGTAACAGATTGGTGTACAAAATAGTCTCTATATCTTACCCTGATTCATGGATTTCCCAGGAAATGTCAGTATGGCTTCATTTAACTTTCACTTTCGTAAAGAAAAGTATGTAGAGTAACCTGCAATTTTATGTTTTTAACAACGATGGGAATAAAGACTTTGAAGTTGAGGATTGCGGCTTTTTATTGCTGATAATAAAATTTAAAAGACATTAGAGCTTTAGTTCAGTCACAAAGACGTCACAACCTGATTCTGCATGACAGCAGTTGTTAGGAGATGCACTGATGCTGAGTTTCAATAGCAGGACTAAGATGTATGATGTTTTCCCAGTAGGCCTGATTCAGCAGACGGTTGTCTTTCTCCTACTCGCTCCGGTAGCCGTAACGGAGAGAAAGACTGGGAGAATGGATCCACCACATCCTCGCTGACATCCAACACTGAGTACACAGGTCAGAACACTCAACTTTTTACGTTCACATTTAAGTCTGCAGCTCTCCTCCAGTCCACCAGAGGGAGCCCTCAACCAACTCTTTGGTCCGTTGCATTTCTGACTGCACAGTGATGGGTTGCAATTTCTTTATGTTGTGATCAAATGCAGACTCAGATTTTTATTCCCTGTAGGTCCCAAGTTATACAAAGAGCCCAGTGCGAAGTCCAACAAGCATATAATTCAGAATGCTCTCTCCCACTGCTGTTTGGCTGGCAAAGTCAATGAGGGCCAGAAGAACAAGATCTTGGAGGTAAGCACTCCCATTATTTTAGTAGTACAATTTTTTTTGTAATATATGCACTGCATGTTTATATTTACATGTATTCAACTATTTGATTTTGTCTTTAAAGGAAATGGAGAAATCAGGAGCCAACAACTTCCTGATCCTCTTCCGGGATTCCGGCTGCCAGTTCCGCTCACTCTACACGTACTGCCCCGATTTGGAGGAGATCAACAAGCTGGCCGGCATCGGCCCTAAAACCATTTCACGCAAGATGATCGACGGGCTCTACAAGTACAACTCAGACCGGAAGCAGTTCAGCCAAATCCCAGCCAAGACCATGTCGGCAAACGTCGATGCCATCACCATCCACAGCCACTTATGGCAGACCAAAAAACCAGGGACTCCCAAAAAAGTCGCGGCTGTGAAGTCCTAGTGTTCCACCAGACGTACACGTCCTCAATGCACTTCCTTGTACATACTGTCTCCGCTCAATAAGGACACATGCGTTTGTGAAAATTATGCACAACTGGAATGTAAAACTCTGCAGGATGACGAATGGATCTCGTTTGTGTGTCTGGCACTCAAGACTGTGTGATTCGAGTCATTTTACTGCATCATGGATGCGTGTTTTAAAATTTTCCTTTTAATGTCTATGTGCCAAAAAAAACAATGTTATTGTATGAACTGTTATTATAAGTTGGTACACTAAAGCACTGAATGTTATTAGTTTGTACAGAATTCTCGCACATGTTGAAGTGTGGCCTTATGTTGATTTTTTTTTCTTTCTTTCTATATAGTTTTGTTGTTGTTTGTGTGTTTTTTTAACTGTCCTTATATGATTGTAAGGCTGCTTATCGAAAGGTTCTTACGTGCATAGCTTGTGATTGTACTGGTATAATAATATCACATTGTAAGGGAGTCTTCTTGGCTAGCTATGTCCTATTTAATATACAGTAACCAGTGTGATAATGTGTAGTGAGTAATATTGTCTGCAGACAGGACCCACTTTTGATGGGTTTTAACATTCTTGAACTGTATTTGCATTGATTCACAGCAGGATTGTGAATTTATTTAATTTCGTTGCAGTAGGTGTATTTGACCTTTTATGTAGATATTTCAGGTTCTTTAGCCGACTGAAGGTAATGTTTTAAAATCAGCATTATGAGCTTTTCAATCATATTTATCATCCATTACAGGCACTAAGGCCAGAGGTTAGAAAACCAAACAGTTCTGGTGTATTTGTTTATGATTGTTGGTGCAGAAATTAGGCAAACGAGTTTTTGATGCTGGACTGAACTTTGGAAATGATATTTCTTATAAGATTCATGGATGGCCAATTTTTGGTTCCCAGAAAATAATCAAATGGGAACCAAATATTAACATTAGGTGAATGTTCTGTGTGTGTTGAGAGGGACTTTCGACACAACCTATGCCAGTGTTACCAATGTCAAAGACAAAAAAAAACGTAAAACCATAACGCTGTGGCTGAAGTTAAAAATTTTGATTTAGTTTAGTCGATGGCATAATTTTCACACAGCCGTTGATTGCTGACACTTGCTTGTTGTATTTTTATGTGGACTGATTCCCAGAGACTGATCCTGTGGGTATATATGTATCTTAAGTGTACAACACAATACTGAAAAGCATATTGTGGTATTCAGAAGGGAAAAAACGATTAATGGCCAAAAGCCATATGTTACCCGTTTCGTTTACGGTCATTTTTTTTCGTTTACACAGCCCTCTTGAAACATCACACAATTTGTTTTTAGTGTGGAAGTCAAGCAAGAAGTCTTAAAACAGACTGAACATGTTGTGTTGGTGGCAACTTTTTCTTGTTTACTATTATAAAGTGAAAATCATTTTCAGAAACCTTTGTACGCTTGTGTGCTTGACGACCGGTCTAAAGTATTTTTAACTTTTGTCTTTGGTCAGACAAAACTATTACAAAAGCAGTTTGCCAAATATATTTTAACTGATTGTGGGAATTTCTGATAATGCGTTTTGCAACTGAGGGCTAAATCGTTTGATTGCTAAATTATTTTGCATAATATAAAGTGAAAAAAACAGACTTGGTCAAAACTTACCTTCAGGAATGTCACGTTTTGCTGGAATTTGTGTGGCATTAGTAATACTGATGTTATCAATTTACAATATGTTTGAACCCTTAATTGTTTAAAGACAGATGTTGCTGTATACGGGTAGAGGCATTTGTCTTTTGTGCTTATTTAAACGATTTATTTAAGTAGGTTTCCATTGCCATTGTAAAAAACACATCTTTGGTGCTTGCCTTTTAAAACAAACCTGTTCTCAGATAAATAATATAATCAAATAGCTGAAGGGACGTATCAGTGTTTTGAAATGGAGAAATGCACACAGCCCTGCAATACACAGTAGCTTATTAAGAAAATAGGTTTCGTGTTGCGTCCATTAGAAATGTACAACAGTAAACAGACTATTATGGTTGAGATATTTGGCCATTTCAGGCCATAAAAGGTTGTTTAAATGAGCATGTAAACAATTGTACAGTGTGTGTACTCTTCAGCACGTCTTTCTTTCCACTTTTCACTGTAATTTCAGGCGCTGTGCTGTCATAATGCTAAAATAACATGTCCGATTTCAATTGCATTCAATAAAATTTCGCATGGCCTCATATTTTGCCTGCTGATTAATAAATGACATTATCAGACCAGTGATCGCTGTTGATTTCTTTTTAATGAAGCTGAACAGGAAATAAATTATTATAAATACTGTGAGATCTTATGTACTGTCATAGATATATATTTAATTTGACTTATTAAATATGTTTTGTTTACAGGAACTGACCTCAGGGATTTCTCTGTCTCTCTTTGTTAATTCTAACAAAGAAAAAGATCTGCTGTTTTTTAAGAGAGAACCAATCTTCTATGTTTCATAAAAAATGCATTTGGGTGGGTAAATGATACGTTTTTGTCTCTTTTTGAGCACAGACCAGACATGGACATTTCAAAAATACAAAGGTTACAGACGGGTTTCTTGTCAATATAAGAAAATTAAAGGAATAAAGAAAAAATGTTAAAGAATTAAAACAATATTGTAGAATTTGTATAATAAAGGCTCATTACTTCAAGTGGACATTAATGTAGGACAGAATGAGGGTATAAAATAAGGGTATCTTGGAGGGTATCTAAATAAATGTGCAATATATATTGTTCTACAAATTAAAATCAAATAAACCAGCTTCTATCTTACATCCCTATTTTTTCCAATCTTCATTACAGTGATAAAAAACAGGTGCAAAATAGTTCCTTTATCTTCTGCATAACATTCACACGTATGTGGAAATTGTGGAAATGAATTTCCTAACGTGACGTCACAGGGACGGCGTGTTCTCAGGTGTGCGTTTAGTTTCCGCTTGTGAAACGTTTTCAGAGACTCAGCGGAGAACTGACGATCATTGTCAGACATGCTGAGTGCTCAGTTTTATGAGCACGATCAACATTTATTCAGCTGTACAAGGAAAGAATTGATGACAGCTCCGGTAAGTTAAGTGATGCTTTTTTAAAACGAGTTAAAAATATTTTTTTAATATAAGAGTTTGGCGTAATGGATGCGATACGCAAAATACGTAGAAAGTGTGAAAGTTTGACTTGATATTAAGAACGAAATCATTCTGAAACGTTTAATAGCCTCTAGCATTGATATACATAATAGTTTGACTAGTTTTAGTAATAATATGAACATTAGTTAAAATGAACAAAAACAAAACACTAGTGTTATTTTGGAGAAAGAAACGTAGTTTAGAGAGACATCCAAAATGTTTATTGTTGAGGGTCCTTTAGGGAATAACGTTGGGGAACACTGACCTGCTAGTAACCTTAAGACCTGGTGGCTAAAAGTAATTTTAAAAATGTATTGGAAAAGTTAGTTGTAGCATCTTTTGTAGATTACACTTGGTTTGACCATTTGCTGTCTGTGCTATGAAATTCATCTATTTTGAGTTTGTTTTGAAAGTCCAAATATTTTTGGGGGGCCACTGTATAAGTGACAGATGTTAAACACTGAACTCAACAACCACTTAAATTTATGGTGTAAAGTCTTGCTTTGACTTGCCTGAACGCAGGAAGGGAATGTTGCCATTTTCACGCCCATGTGTTTATACCAAGGACTTCGTGTGATGCACTATGTTTCATGAACTACAGGCCACAGTGAAGTTCTAAGAACCTTTTTGTAAAGTTCTACAAAGAACTGTAACTTTTCTTTAAACCCTCCAGTGCATTCACAATAATAAAACCTACTTGTTTTAGCATATTGAACGAACAAAAGCCTAACCCCATAAACTGGGCGTTTCTCAACGTAAAAGTGTTTCACAATATCTGTGACACATGGAGTGTCAGAGGAGAGCTGCAGGTTAATAAATAACAAAACACCTTGTCCCAACCAAACCATTGTAAAACAATGAAATCGAATCACATTGTTTGAATCACGATAAACCACTCTTATCATGTACAGTGTCTAATCTAGAGAACTCAGGAGCTTTTAAAGACGTTTTTTAATCTTACAATGCTTCATCATCATTTGGAACTGCAAAAATAATGACTGTTTGCAGACAGGTTTTATGAACACACCCCCTTCAACCATTGGTCAATGTGATTGCTCCGCCCCAAACTTACACCATTGGTCGAGCCTTCGTTGCTGGCATCATGTTTTGACAGCATCACAGTGTTTACACATTTCAGGAAATCTTATAGTTTTCCCTACAAGTAATTTTGTGCTTTAAGCAGAGATATGACTGAGTATTTTAACGTAAATTTATGTGAGACCTTTAAAGTATTGCAACAGATTGTCATACGTCACTTAATGGCAAATCTTGTATATTTGGAAGACTAATCGCACATTCTGGTAAATTCTTACTCAGCACTGATTTGTTTTATTGACACAGTTGTTTAAGGCATGAGTAACAACCACCAAGTCCACCAGTCAGCAGTGCATCAGATTAGTGAACTAAATGAGTCATTTGATTACCTTTCTTCTGTTAAGCTCACAGTTGACTAACCAGTAAAACTGTTTTGCAGTTTGACTAGGCAAAGTAGTCAAATGTGTGATGCGTGAAAAAAAACATGCACTCTTCTGCAGTTGTTTGTCTAACTAACCTTAAAAGACGTTTAAAAAGAAGTTTCTGTGCTAGTTCTGAGAAACTTTATGTACTTGTAAACTGAGATTGTTTTCATTTAGTTAAATAGTTTACAATAAGGTTCTTTTTGTTAACAGTAGTTAACTGTATTAGTCAACATTGACAAACACTTAACAAGACTTAAACAGCATTTGTTGGTCTTAGTTCAAGTTCATTTACTTACATTTTTAAAATCGTTATTGTTTATTTATTTTATAATAAACAAACATAAACAGTCAGTAAACAGCTGTATTTGTGTTAACTAAGAATAATAAATGATGTAAAACGTGATGTATATTTTTCATCCTTAGTTCATGTAAGTTAATGCATTAACTAATGTCAATAAATTAAACCACTTTAAGTTAATCTTTACAAAGTTAATCTTTGTGGATAATGTACTGCAGTGCCATTTTTTTGCCTTATTGATTATGATTATTCAGTTATTGCTCAACTTTCAAACCAAAGTAACTGTGGAGCGTCTCTATAGAATGTAAACATTTCAAACATGTCAAACTGTGTGAGTTATTGCACGCGGCATCATGCAAACACACTGTGGCTATAAGCTGCAGGTTTTCACCTCCAGGCATCAACAATGTCAGGCATCCATCCAGCCTGATCCACGGCATGCCCCAGCCTGTATCTGTGTTTTAAGTGCACACATCCAGACCCAACTGGGAGGGAAAACGTGTCGCCTTTTATGTTCCCCACCTCCGGAGAGGCCTCCGATTTCTTAGCATTCAGACTGTTTTGTTTAAACAACAATGGTTCACTTTAAAATCACAGTTTTGAACGCGTTGAGAGCAATGTTTAGGTAAAGAAGCTTTAAGGCATGTTTGCCCAGTAATTCATGGCTTAAGTGGAGGATTTAGTTTTCTATAAAACTAAATCCTGATCCAGTTTCAGGTCAGCGTTCTGCGTTCATATTTGGAATAGAGTAAGATGGAACGATTTCTGGAAGCTGCTTAGAGGTCAACATCATAACTCTGTTGACCTGATTGAGTTCTCATTTGTGTGTCTTGTCTTTGAAGTTGAGTTAAATCATCTCTGATGATTCTTCTAAAATTCCTTAGAGGAAATACAACTAGACAGACAAGACTTTTAATGATGTATAATAATGGTATAGAGCTTCAAAGTTGGACGTTGAAGAATTTAATGTGAAATATTTGAGTTCATATCAAAATCTTTGACTTTTGAGCACAGTCTGAGACATTGTTGAGATCTCTTCTGAAGCTCTAATAGAAACACACGTGCCAGGTGATGTCTTTTGAAATTAATAGGTTGGACACGTCTAATTATGGTTCTTGCTATCTGTTCTTTAAACTTTAAGGTTTTTGCGGTCGAATTCAAATGAGTTTGTAATGAATCACAATTCAGTGTTTTAGAAGAATGACTATAATATCTACTTTACAAAACAATCTTGCTGTTTGTTTTGGTTTTTGAGTGTCATAATTGTTTTTTTATAGATGTAGACGGCACAGCAGAATCCAGCATCTTTCAGCATCTAGCACCATGGATCTCCCCTGTGCACGAAAACAGATAAACAACAAACGCACGTGTTGGAAACTCATTCACAACAAAACATGACATAAAGACATTTATTTATTGAATATTAATTAGTTGTTAGTTATTTCCAAGTGAACAAAGTCATGTCTACTTTATTTGCCCTCGTCGTTCTCCATGGAGTCTTCCTGGCCTTCGCCTACAACGGACGCAACAATCTCATCCCTCGAAAAACAATTCAATTTGAAGGTAAGAAACTTGTTGATTGAGTTACTCCAACATCCCTTCATGGCAAGTTTGTTAAATTGGCAGCCATATTGGTAACGCCCCCCAGGCAGCCTTTTCCAGTTATACAAGAACAGCGGCTGTGTATTTGAATAGACAATCTCCAAAACAAGTCTCAAAATAAGGTTTTAATAACACAGTTCAAATGCACAATAAAATCACTACAACAACAAAAATAATGGTATGACAAATTGTTTAGCTTTAGC
>JAZGTK010005054.1:0-23153 GCA_036877625.1 Ambastaia sidthimunki
GCATTGATAGTTCATGTTAACTAAAGTGGTTAACCAGGTGAAACTTTATTGTAAAGTATTACTAAAGGGTTCCTCATAGAAACGTTGTGCATCAGTGAAGTTTAATCTGAGAACGCTAAAGTGTTTTGTTTCCAGAAATGAGTGTTATCTGATATTTAGAATACTTCTCATATTAAGCCACCAAAACATAAATATGGGAAACAAAGTCGTGAAGTGCTATCACATTTATGTAACAGCTACTGGTTCCCTATAGACTGATCTGTATGATGCTGTCAGTAGACAAAACAGTCCATCATATGACCAAAACTATAGTTTCATAATTAAAACAATGAGTTTAATTAACTCACCATTGATCGGCATAGTACAGTAGGTAGATTTATTTTGGACATTAAACACAAACTCTTTTGCTAGTGCTAGTTTTCATGTACATTACATATGCCATCAGCATTACAGCTACAGTTGCTACAGTCCCTTTTATATTTCCAGCACCTCCCTTCCAACCAAGAGCTAATTTTCCCTTATATAACTCTAGATTAGCATAGAACCTAGAACCTTCCGGTGTGCTCCACTGTTCTGACAAAGCATCTGCTGTTTCTGCTTCTGTTTCTTTCATTTTCTCTCTCTTATACATACATCTTTCAGGTTGATCTGTGTGAGTCAAGGCCAGTTCCTCAGTATAAGAACTTCCAGATTGAAACAAGTACTCAGGGCTACAGACTGTTTGGGACTGAGACATTCAGGCCCACTCTAAAAGAACTCCTGGAGCACCTGCAGGGCCAGAACCTGCGCACTGAGAACCTGCGCTTTCATCTGCGTCGCTGCTGCCCTCCGCAGCCCAGAGGTAAAGACGCTATTCCCAGCTTACACTTTTATTCATGCATACATGCATTCATCTTCCCATCTAAACTAAAATGAATCCTGGCTTTTTAAATGAGCTGTGTTGGCAAGGATGGGATTTCCTTGTGAAAAACAAACCTTAAATCATCTCTCTGTAGAGCAGTTGTAAGATTACACACAATCCTAACAAAATGTCCTTTTTATATGTCCTCCCTTGAACTGAAACCGAAATCAGTAGCTTTAAAGGTTATTGCTTTGTTCATTTGTATTGAAAGCAGCAAGATGAAATGCCAGGTTTTCCAGGGTTCAGCACGGAATGTCTACATTTCCTTAAGGGGAGTTTGATAAATTCTTGAGCGATTTGTTATATTAAGCTGTGGAATTTGAGTGTGGCATGGCAGATATTTGATCACGTGTAAATGATACCTGTAGTGTCTGTTAAACAAATACAAGGTGACACCATAAGCCACCATTTGCTTACCTCAAGATGGCAGATCAAACTGCTTTTCAATAAATATACATCTACAGTATTAAGTAAATAAGTTATTTAAGTACAGGCTGACAGTGTAAATAGTCTGGAAAGTATTGGGTGACAACTTGAGTCATAAACTTTAAAGACTTAGGTACAGAAATTAAGTGATAGTGTGATGCTGTTGCTGGAACAGAAAATGACATGGACTAATGAAGTCATTAATTTGATTGTCTTGTTTGTTGGCTGGTAATTACTGTTAATTATATATAAGCTGCACTGTTTTGTAATCAAATATTAAAAAAGTGTGTCTTTGGCTGTAGTGTTGATGAAACCAATTGTAGGTGATTATTTTTATAAATGTGAGTATGGTTGTATTGAGAAGTTATTTTGTACTTAATCGTAAAAGTAGGAAGGTAGTTTAAAAATGTCCAAACATGAAAAAGTTATAATTTACTAACTCTTATTTTAAACCTGGATGACTTTCCTGTATGACTTTTGAATGTTCGCAAACTTGAATAAGATATAAGTGCGGTGTTACAGTGAAGGGGGGAAAGTATTGTATAGCTTTAAAGGACTTAGAAAATACAGCACATCACACATACCTGCTTTTGTTACTTGAAAAGAGTTTTATTGTTTTTTTTGGTGCTTGACAGTATTAACATTTTTTTCAGTTTTCTTTGTCACACAGATTTCGAGTGACGTGAGTAATAAATGATGGCAAATTTCAACATCTTTTTTAAAGGGACTGTCCCTTTATTATATTGTGTATTAGTTTTTAAATATGCTAGAGATTTTCCCTCAAATATAAATTTCCATGAAAAAATACACGTCAGATGTTAACTTTCCTGAAACATGTTATTACCTTTTTTGTATTTGTAGGAAACTGATAAATCAGTTTCCATGTATACAGAAATACTGTGTTTGACATGGAGAGTCTTGCTTTTGCTCTGTAAGCTTACAAATCAACTTGGAACACACAAACATTCCAGTGGGCTGACGTCTTTAAGATAAAACTCTGTGTCATATTCTGCTGTAGCACAATGAAAAGGTTTGCTTTTCGAGTCACACAAACCAGAATGCTAAAGATCTCTAAAGACTTCAGCTCTGTCATTTTCTACAACCCCTAATTTGTAATTTTCCTGTGAGACTTAAATTAGGGTCCAGAATGCTGCGTATAATAGGATATCAGGATATCCTTAGTAGGATATCATTTTTGCAGAACCAGCCACTCATACGGGTATTTTGACTTTTTTGAACAGAAAGAGGAATTTTCATTTTAGTAAACAGCTTTTGAAAAGTGCTTTAAAAATGTCAAATTGTTCTGTAGAGAAGTTAGCTATCAAAATAAACACACACCCACACACATAAGATCATGTCCTTGCATGACCGTAGGCAGCTGTTTAAACTAGCAGCTAGTAGTGAAGTCTTACATTTCACTGATCCAAGATAAGAAGTGTTATCCAGCTAACCATCGGCTGACCAGGTTAAACAGCCTTCATACTGTAGGGAAACCAGGATCCAAACTTATAATGATTTAATATAATGATAATTGAATTATATATCAGTTATCATTATAAGTATCAGTTATAATTATATATATATATATATTACACACACACAAATATATATATATATATATATATATAAAATAAATACTGTATATATATTTTATAACATATATAAAATAAAAAACAGGGTATCTGCTGTTGTTTACATTGCTGTCAGTACATGCTGAGGCATCAGTGACGGGCAGGAAATGTAGTAAATGTGGGTTTCCGTTGTTCGCATCTTTTGATCTCTTTACCCTACTTGCACTCATAAAAACAGACGAAGGTCTAAATCAAGATGATGTCAGTGGGTAGACTAAAGACCCGCTGACACTGCAGAACCAACATGGCAACACGCATATATAAACACAAACCCGCTCACAAATACACTGACTGTACCTGCACACGTGGACCCGCACATGCTCGCTGTTTTGATGCAGCATGTGGCGTGTTTTGCGTAACAGTGCACCGCCTCACACAGCTTCCTCTTCTCCACTCTTTGTTTAGGTGGGGTAGTTGTCATGTGCACACGCTTACACAAACATGTTTTGTGTTTTTCCACTCATGATTATCTGATGGTTAGACACTCATAAACATAATTTGTTGCTTTTACGCAAACTCAAACGCATTATATTTAAGATAAATTGTGCTGCAAGATCAAAACATTTAGGTGTTTAAATGTGTTTTTAAACTACATGCTTGAATTTTCAGCTCCACCTGTTTGTGTGATGCCCACCAATCAAAAATGCTCTTTGTTTTTTTTAGAAATTTCCAACCTGCTAGTGATGACCACAAATCGAGAGCCCGCCCCCCAGAGACAACCTCAAGTTAGCCAACTGAGTTTTCATCGCATCCTTAAGGAGGAGATTGTACAGGTGATCTTTATTAATTCTTTTAATTAATTTTAACATTTTAGCTAATTAACTGGGATTACCTGATTCAAACACTAATTGCAGACATGTACAGGCTCAAAAATCAACTGTACGTTTTCAGAAAAATAATGGTGCTAATTGATCTGACAGGTTGTAGGTTTGAACATCAAATGGGCTAATCCATGACCTTTAAATATATTTACATGAGCAGGTGTAATTAATCGACTGCAGTTTTGGCATAGTTAAATTATGAGCTTGGGCTTGTAATCCCTGCAAAGTTAATCTTTATATGTTAACATCATGTAACATTTTTGTCATTTTTACTATATTCAGGGTGAGCATTTGGGTCGGGGCACGAGGACCAACATATATGCAGGTGTTCTGAAACTGAAAAGTGAGGATGATGATGATATGGGAGGATACGCACAGGAGATGAAGGTGGTGTTAAAAGTGCTGGGCTCAGGACACAGAGACATATCTTTGGTAAGATACAAAAGGTCACTCATGACTAAATCTGCACATACTTTTTCCCACATTTTTTTGTGCTGTTTCTGTATCTACAGAATGAAAAGCATAATAAAATGTCTTTGATATCTCATAAACGTGCAAGGAGTGGGAGATGTGTAAGATTCTTCAAAGGATAAGTGTTCAGATTTTGCCGACCTACTTATGGCCAAACAAAGTGTAGAAAAACACATTAGTTTCAGCAATTGTACTGATAAGACTTTCTTCCCATTTGTAAGTTACTTAAGATAAGAGTTTGTGATGAACTGTGATGAACAGATTTTTTCAATTTTGTCCACTGTGTCTGCTCTTTGTACTCTCTTCCATGTGTTTTTCTCTTAAGTCGTCTTGTTTCTGTTTTCTCAGGCCTTCTTTGAGACGGCCAGTATGATGCGACAGATCTCTCACAAACACATCGTCTTGCTTTATGGAGTGTGTGTTCACCACCAAGAGAGTAAGTAGCTTACATGCATCTGTGTGTGAGCATCTGTGTGTGCGCGTGTAACAGCCTTAACCTACTTTGATTTCAATCTGTTCAGTTGTATCCTGTTCTACTTTTGCCTGAGAAATAGGTCATACGTTTCTGACCGGCAATCATAAGC
The DNA here is from genome assembly GCA_036877625.1 of Ambastaia sidthimunki. NCBI lineage: Eukaryota > Metazoa > Chordata > Actinopteri > Cypriniformes > Botiidae > Ambastaia > Ambastaia sidthimunki. Next base: position 4,835 of record JAZGTK010005054.1, read on the forward strand.
AATGGTGCAAAAGTAATTGATTTCTTTACAAGGAGAATTAAGACACTTATTCTCTAACTGCATGGAACACTGTCAGAATGGGAATTTCCACTATATGTGCTACCATAAATCTAAACCACTAGCTAACATCTACAGTAACATGCTTAAATTCTACGTTGTTTAAATGTTTACTGTTAAATGAGAATACATTCAGTCAGAACAGAGCTGAACCCCAAGACGTTTTGATCTGTGGTTATGACATATGACAAATGTTTTGTGAGGAGATTTTTATCATAAATCAACGCAGAGGTGCGTGTAATTGAGCAAAACCTGCAGGTTAAGGACATAATTACACAACACTGTTCCTACATCATGCAAAAACGAAACAGTGATCCACGTTTATTTGATGGGTGTGTCTGCATGTTTGCACAACAGAATTTGCATAATTGAGGAGGAACTGTATTTAATATTGTTAACGGTTCTTTTTAACATACAACCTTCTCTTTCTGTAGATATCATGGTGGAGGAGTTTGTTCAACATGGTCCACTGGACCTGTTCATGCGCATACAGACCACGCCCCTCACCACCTCATGGAAGTTCCAGGTTGCCAAACAGTTGGCCAGTGCCCTCAGCTATCTGGTAAAGACAAACACAAAACCAATGAGAAAAACATAACATGCACACAGACCTATTACTCACTGTTTTGCAATAAAGTCTGTACCTAAGGATGCATGGATACTGCAGTTCTTGTCTATAGCAATAAATAATGAAACGGTTTGTCTGAATAATATTGTTGTTCTACAGGAGGATAAGAAGCTGGTTCATGGGTACGTCTGCAGTAAGAACATTCTTGTGGCTCGAGATGGTCTGGATGGAGAGGGAGGACCCTTCATTAAACTGAGTGACCCTGGCATACCCATTATTGTCCTGAGTAGAGAGGGTGAGAGATTCATTATGACCCTCTTATTAATTAACAAACCTTCATACTATAAACCTATAAACCATACTATAAACTATAAAAGCTACCTTATTAACATTCTATAAATCTGTATAAAGACATAATGAATATTAGTGTATATTAACACACTGTATAAACCTTCTTACAGGCAATTTGGCCATCTAATAGAATGTGTTAAAAACCTGTTATAAAGTTTTATCCAGGCATTTTGGCCACCTTATTAACAGTCATAAAGGTATGTTCATCACTACTTCATCCAATGAGGGTGAGAGATTTGAGATGACATACACACATAATCTTCTCAGCACAGAGAAAGTGACACAGGTAAAATGGCACATTTGAAAGGAAAACAGCAGTGTTGTGGTTGTTCAGGGTTAATTCATTTGTTGCACTGCTGTGTATCTGATAGCAGGGGGATCTTGTGGGCTGAAAATTGACTGCTTGTAAAAGAAACCATAACTGACAGGAATTGTTTTGGCCGAGATCCCGCTTAAGTCCCAGAAGCACTTCTGAGACCAGAAAAGCTCTTGGGTTGCTGTGCAGTAGGAACTGTTACAGGAAAGACTAGTTGTGTGTTTTTAGGGGGTCGTGAAATAGAGACTGGAATGAAAGGGGCCCATGAGAGGGATTAAGACCTGAAGTACAAGAACGTGTTAACGATTTCTAAGGGCTCATGTACTAAATGCCACGTCCTGTAAAGGGACAAAATTGCAAGCAAACAGCATTAACTGTTACTGAAACCGCTCTGGTTTGTGTCTGAATTAACACAGGAGTCAAAAGGATTATTTACCTAATAAAACTTTAGGTAACTTGATAATGCATGCTAAAGCGTTACAAACAAAATTTTGTTATATTAAAGGTAAAGTTCACCAAAAAGTGACAATTATGTGATTGTTTACTCACCCTATTTTAGTAATTAAGTATGATTTATTTCATAGAGATATTATGAAGAATGTTAGTGACTGACAGGCTCAGTCCTGGCTCAGCACCATTTACTTTCAATATATGGATAAAAGAACAGAGTTGATGTTCCTCAGAATTTCTTTTTTGTTCTACGGAAAACAGTATTATCACAGGATAAGAGTTAACAGTATAACGGTTATAAAGAACAAGATAAGGGTGAGAAAATACTTTTTGTATAACACAAAATCAGATATTAAGCGGAATGTTAGCATTCTTTAAAAGTTCTCATTTTGTGTTCCACAAAAGAAGGGCAATCATACAGATTTGGAACAACATGAGGGTTAAAAGAAAGAATTTTCATTTAACTTTTCATCTAACTTTTTATAGGAGTGGAGGTCAATTTCCCCTATTTTTGCAACACTATTTGAAGTCTCACCTGCTCATAATTTGTACCCAATAAAATTGTTATAGTTTAAGCCTATTTTAATGCTTGTTTTGTTTTATTAAAAAAATTTTTAATAATCTTGAGGGCCCCCTTGGAAGTTTGTTGAGGGCATCTTTTGGACTCTGGCCCCCCTTGTTGAGAAACACTACTTTAAGGGCACGTCCGGGAAAAGTTGCATGACAATGTACTATGTGTATGTTTAACAGAGTGTGTGGACAGAATTCCTTGGATTGCTCCCGAGTGTATACAGGACACGGCTAATCTGAGTGTGGCAGCAGATAAGTGGGGCTTTGGCACCACTCTGTGGGAGATTTGTTATAATGGAGAGATGCCCCTGAAAGACAAGAAACTCACAGAGGTAAGAAGACACAAAAACACAGTTGTAAATATGTATCATCACTTTAGACTCTGTAATCTTCACTTAGATCGTGTTTCTAATAAAAAGAAATTATGTATTTTTCCTTTCCCTGAGCAGAAGGAGAGGTTTTACGCAGCCCAGTGTCAGTTAGCCACTCCTGACTGTGAGGAGCTGGCCAAGCTCATGACCCACTGTATGACCTATGACCCCCACCAGAGACCCTTCTTCAGAGCCATCGTCAGAGACATCGACATGGTGGAAAAACAGAGTAAGACATTCAGACATGCAGCCAAAGTGCATTGAGATACAGTCAATGCAGTTATTTACAATGTTACTACTTTATGCACACTGTATTATGTTTTAATTTCTCTGAACAAGATGGAAGTTTAGGCCTAAATAGTCTGTTACACTTACTGCCACCTCTTTTTGGTCTCAACACTGCCTCCTTGTGGTTAATACCAAGACATACAGTCTTCTCTAGTAAAAGTATTTAGGAGTTACATTCTGTCTGAATACAAAGCAAACATGATCATTGTATTTGCTTTATTCTGAAAGCTGTTTAAAATGTTTGATTGTATAGTATATCAAACTCTTTCTTTTCTTTCAAAACAGCAAAATTTCTCCTCTTTAATGTGCTATAATGTGGTTCATTAATGCAGGGACTATGTTTTTTCCAGACCCCTCCATTCAGCCGGTTCCCACATTAGAGGTGGATCCTACTGTGTTTGAGAAGAGATTCCTCAAGAAGATCAGAGACCTCGGAGAGGTATTTACCCCATGAGTGTGAAGTCATTGAGGCTGATGTGGTTAACCATTTCACTGCCAATCTCCTAACTGGACTCCATTTGTGTTTTAAGGGTCATTTCGGGAAGGTGGAGCTGTGCCGGTATGATCCTCGGGGTGATCGAACTGGAGAACTAGTGGCCGTGAAGTCCCTAAAGCCAGAGAACCGAGAAGAGCAGAGTAGTAACCTATGGTGCGAGATTCACATCCTGAGGGAACTTTACCATGAGAACATTGTCAAATACAAGGGCATTTGCAATGAAGAGGGTAAACCACAGTTCTGAACATCATGAATAATATACAACTTAGATATCACACTTATTCTTCTTCATGTTTATTATTCTTTTAAGGTGGCAGGTCCATTAAGCTGATCATGGAGTTTCTGCCGGCAGGCAGTCTGAAGGAATACCTCCCCAGAAACAGGGCTCACATCGACCAGAAAACCCTCCTCAATTATGCTGTGCAGATCTGCCAGGTAACAGCTAATTCAAACATCTGCATGTTGGTCTTGGTGGAGGTTTTGGTGTTGTTAGTGGTGTTGCTTCTACTTCAGGTTATGAGGTTTGTTCAAACTTTAGCATGTAACGTTTTCGGCACTGTGAATATGAACTAAAATAGTCTGTTTGCCTGGTGGTATATAAAAAAGGCAAAAACTCCTTTAGACCTACACTGAAGAACCCAAACATCTTAGGTTCTTGTGAAATGATTTACATTGAAGAACCCAAACATCTCAGAGACTTGGAGGTTGGATTCTTGTGAAATGATTTACATTGAAGAACCCAAACAACTCAGAGACTTGGAGGTTGGATTCTTGTAAAATGATTTACATTGAAGAACACAAACATCTCAGAGACTTGGGGGTTGGGTTCGTCTGAAATGCCTTTTATTAAAGAACCCAAATATCTCAGAGACTTGGGGCTTGGTTTCTTGTGAAATGGGCAAATGACCAACTACCTAGAACACATAGACACCATGTAGCAACATGCTAAAATTGATGCAGAACATTTAGGCAACCATATATTAACACCTTGGTAGCCTCATGGTTGTGAATTTTCTATAGACAAGCACCTCTCATTTTTAGTTTTCATAAAATTGTTTAAATGAAATTTATCATTTTTTGTTTTTTTTTGTAATTCAAAATGTTGTACTGTTAACTGGAATCACTGTAGTACCACACTCAGCACAGCTGTTTTGTGACCTCATCTTCAGGGCATGGACTACCTGGGCTCTCGGAACTACATCCACAGAGACCTGGCTGCACGGAATGTCCTGGTAGAAAATGAGAGCACGGTGAAGATCGGAGACTTCGGCCTGACCAAAAGCATTAAGGACAATGAGGGTTATTACACAGTAAAAGACGACCTGGACAGTCCAGTCTTTTGGTAAGCTTCAGCGACCGGATGTTCTTCACTGTGCAATGAAAAAGCACATTAAACTAGACCTCTATAAAATCTACCACCAAACGTGTGAACCAGTGTGAACCAGATGAACCATAATAAGCTATTAAATTACATAGTTATTAAATGCTGAGAGCTCCATTTTGTAAAAACTCTCTGTCCCTACATTTTCCAGGTACGCTCCAGAGTGCCTGATCCACTGTAAGTTCTACAGGGCATCTGACGTCTGGTCTTTTGGAGTCACCATGTATGAGCTTCTCACTTACTGCGATACTTCATGCAGCCCTATGTCGGTATGTATCAGATGCATTTAGACCTTATTTCCTTTTCCTCAACATTCCATTAAAATACATAGCAACATCATCCAGAAGCATAGAAAGCCTCCTAAGTTCCTTAGAAGTTTTCTCCAAGTAACACCACAAAATATATTTCCACGGCAGACTAATGTATGCCATTATTTTTTCTGTTTCCGTGAGTAATTATTTTCCTTTTGATTTTTTCTTTGTAATTCAGTCAGTGTTTGATAATAACCAGGAGGGTAATATAAGCAAGCAAAACCGAGGTGGTGCGGTGCACCTTAAAGAAAGCTCATGTTCATTTCTGTGGTCTGAAAGAAGCCATTGTGTAAGGCATGCTAGTAACTCTGGTAGCTCTCTATCTTTAAAAGCCTGACAGATGGTGCCAGTCTGTGCCCAGAATGGCAGATGTATAACCCAAAGGCTGTGGCAGACGTCTGTAAACCAGCCCTCATTTCTCTTCTTTTTGCCACGTTTGGAAAAAAGCGTTTGTTTTTGAGTGTGGGTTTGAGGGATTCATTAGATTAACACAATTTGGTACCAGTATTAAAATATCCCTTCACCCAGTTTAAGGTTTAATGCTGACTTGATGAAATGTATATCGATACGTGTTGATGCCCTAGTCAAGTGATTTTACTCTGCTCCACTCCCAAATAGGTATTCCTTAAGATGATTGGTCCAACACATGGTCAAATGACTGTCACCCGATTGGTCAAAGTTCTGGAGGAGGGAAAGAGGCTTCCAAAGCCAGAGGGCTGCTCAGAAAGGGTAACACATAGTTTGATTTTACAACATTTTCCTAGATTTCAGTATTTTATCTTGTCTGTTTGCAACCTCTTCGGTTTGGAGTATGTTTATTTCTTTTATGAATATGAATGGTTAGACAGTTGAACAGAAAGTATATCTCCAATACCCATGTATGATTCTGCCTTGTGTGTTTTAACAGTTGTACAATTTGATGAGGGGATGCTGGGAGGCGACTCCTGAAAAAAGGATCGACTTCAAAGGCCTGATTGCTGCCTTTCAGCAGATGATTGACAATCAGTAACTACGGAAATAAAATGGGACAAAGACTCCACCTCTTTTCAGGAGAGACAAAACCCTGCCCTGCAAAACAAGAAATGTGTTTAATTGTGCAGTGTAGCACAATATACTCTTATTCTATCCCACACATTATGACCTCATAGATAAACTTCAGACCATTTGAATTTCAAATGACAAAAAACCCCTGCTAGAACCACTGAAGTGGATAGCAAGACGCTATCCAGCCTTTTCTAAATATGCAAAACGTGTAACTGCCGGTCACTTGATTCACACATTTTATTCAAATCTGGTGTAAGTTTACCATCACCTGAAGCGGGTGCAGGAAGAAACAAGGAAGGAGATTTGGGAACCACCGCTTACTCAAGTGACAATCTTACCTCTTCTGCTTCTTATTGTGCCTCTAAGAGCCGCCACGGTATTGCACGTGAGTGACCTGTTAATTCCCACAATGCATTGCAGCATGTGTTGTATGGAGACCACCCAATACCCCATGTGCAATGACAGAGCCCATCTTTGTGAACTGAAGCCTGTTGAGGTTAAAAGAAGACTGTTTTCCTGTGGAGGATGAGGAACGTGTCAGAATGTAGATTTACATGTGAGGTCAGTGGTTTAGAGGTTTGATGAGGGAGTGCTGAGAGAATCGTGCCCCTTCTTGTGAGACTATTGACATGCAAAGTATGTTGAACGCTTAAAGACTGTGCTTTTGAGTATGTGCGTTTGTGTGTGTGTGACAGACAATGCGTCTTCGTTGGCTCTGTCTGACTTGGAGCAGACAGCGGTCCTCCTTCATGGAACAGGGTTGGAATGTTGGAAAATTCCAGACGTGCCGGATTACTGGAGAACTTTGAAACTTTGTGCACCCGTTGAGATGCGCTATATCGACACATTCTAGGAACTGTAATTCCTCTTTGAGTGTCACATTTACCAGAGAAAACTGAAATGAATGATTGTAAGAGCTGCATGTGGAAGGATATTATATTGATACGTGTTAAGGGGGGACATGGCTTTAATGAAATGCCTACAATAGGCACTAGGGGACAGTAGAGCTTATGAAATATCTCCAGAGAAATGTTTAAATCTGAACAGTCATACTGTGGGCTTGCTAACTTTCATAAACTGAATTAACCATTTACTTCTATAAAGTACCTTAGTATTTTGTCTGTTGTTGTTGTTTTTTTATCAAAAATGAAATTAAATGCAAACTAAAAGCGATTTAACCAAAGTGGGCCACACTTCTGTCAGGGAAGTTGTACAGGGGTACGTATAATCCCAGTACATGTAAAGGGGTACATATTAGGGTACATACATCATTTTGTATGTATATTTATTGTTTAAAGCACTTAAAAGCCTTAGCTCTTATTTGTTTAGCTGAAGGGAGGCTCTGTTCAAAGATGCACTAATTCCCATCTGATTATCAGATTATGGTACACACTGTTTTTGAAAAGAGAAAATAATTCATCTTTGATGTTAAGGTTTAGCACTGAAGATATATTGCAAAACATACTGTGTTGCTGTTTTCAGATCCACGTATGCATAGTTGTGCAAGATTGAGTTAGGGAAAGAAACAAAGAATGAAACTTAACAGGCTTAATTCTTTCCTTTAATGTGGAATGCAAAATGAATCCATCTGCTCAAAAATTAAAATGCAAACCTATTTTCCTCGAAAAAAATAACAACAAAATAGTATTCAAGAATGGAAATGTACATAAATACACATAAAATAAATACAGTAATTTTTTTGTTCTTAAATACTGAAAAGCGTTGAGTGCTGACACATCTACTGAAAAAAAAAGTGTTACTTAATTTTTTTTCTTGTATTGCAGAAGTATTTGCATGCTTAAATTCCACTTCCTAAAAATAGCTTATTCACAGTAAAGCAATATCAACAGAGTTTGGATATAAAATATTGCAAAATCTTAATTCAAGGTGGAAAAAAACAACAACCTTGTAAACTAAAAACAGGCTGCAATATGTGTACAAAGCACAATAGTGTTAATAACCCTGCATGTTTAAACAGGTGACTGTAACTTCTACATCAAGAGACACAGTATTGCAAAGCTTTGAGATACAACCACACACACAACATTCAAAGATGGGACGTTCTAATATTAAGGACTGCTGATCTTGCAGTTTGAAAATCAGAACGATGCAGGTCTTGACTTACAAGTATAGATATGTTGCAGACTATCAAGAAATACTAGGATCGTAACGAAAGCAAATAGGCACAATTTTCCATCCTTCGCTTTTCTACGGAAATAATTTCAAGAGATTTACCTTCATTAAGAAAATAACTGGAAAACATGCCTTCATTTGGAGCGGTGGTACGTCTGAAGAACATTAGCGATTATTACAGTAGAGGGAAGACGCTATGAGAGGTCTTACAGGACGCTGACCAGAAGTACATGTGCTTTAATAATCCCTGTAGTGTTCTCATTTTGGAACAATTCTCATTTCTGATTATCTAAAAACGGTCACCATGGGACACACCAAGCCGAACACAAAGGTATGTAAACCAAAAGCTGACTTTTAACGTGTTTATTCTAATAGTTCTTAGAAAAGGCCTCTGTGTTTAGGTGCTGAAAGTGGGTTTTCGAAGCCTCTGGTACTGATATGAATTCAGGATTGTCTTTATAGTAGTCAATAACACAATAAAGCAAAATAACTAGGACACAATAACAGAGGCTTCTTAAATCTTCAGTCTGTTGTGGAGGTGAGAGAATGGCTTTCAGAGAGAGCAGAACTAAGACAATCGTTTCAAGAGTAGAAAAAAAGGCACGTAGCCTTAATCAAAACAGATGAACGCGCCAGGCCTGTACGTGCTTCGCAGCAGCAAAGCCAAACAACAGCTCCTTTTAAGACCATCTACTGGCAGACTGCATCCAACCAGCAACCAATGAAGTACACAATCCAATGCTTAATAAGTATCTTGTTTTCCAGTTAAAAAAAACCCTTTGTTTTCAGAGATTGTGGCTTGAATTTGTTTCATCTGGCAGATTTGTGTCACCTATTTAAAGCATAAACATCTAAATTTAGAAAATGGGAGGGAAAGACAATTCAAAAAGCTGTCCATGGGATGAGATAATCCATAATAACTTCCCTGAAAACATGTCTTTATGCAATTTCACTTACGCATATTTAAAATGATGGTTAGATATTGTAACTGGAAAACAACAAAGATACCTATTAAAACTACAATTTTGCAGCATAACGACACTAAAACACGCTTCTTTAAAGATTTACAAAGCGATTAAACCACAGAAATACAGAGCATTGGCATTATGTATAGGGCTGTCTAACCCATGTATCCTACTTTGACCTCCCTCTGACATTCTTCTAACAGTTGATTATTACCATTGTAACAATGTATTATTACTCTTACAGTTATTATAATGAAATCTGGCAGCATTGTAGCGCTGAAAGTTAAGGGGAAGTCTTGTACCTCAATGGACAGGAGCGACCTTGAAGTGTATTGTGGTTTCTCCAGAAAAGATAGAGGTTATTGCCTTAGCCATGTCTGTATTTTAAGGCTCCTGCAGTATTCAGAATGGCTGATCCTTCCTACAGATACAGCAGTATGTACAGAGACGCTTCACGACACGCATGAAAGATTAATCGCCAAAGATCTGAACAATGTCTAACGCTGTTTGCCGTGTATACGCGAGTATGTGCGCTTCCTGTACGGTTAGGAAAGCTGCTCTCAGCATCTATAATCAAGGTAATACAAGTATGACACATTAAGCAAGACATAATATTAATAATATTCCCATAATGTCTGTACACGGTAAAAAATACACTAGTTTCGCAGAATATACAATATACATCAGCTATGCCCTACCCTGTCAAGAAAAAAATTATTTGAAAATGTTATTCTCTGAGTGTAGCTCTGACTTTAATCAGCCCTTAACCATTTACAGTAAAACCTGGACACACAACCCCCTCCCCCCTCTGGAGTGGAATGGTACGCCCCGCCTGGGAGAGAGGTACAAAGGCAGAACAGAAAAAGAGAAATATATTTTACCATAAAGCATCATACCGTTATATCATACAGGACAGCGTCTACTATCTTTAGAGGTCCTGCCTGGTTTTCTACAGAGATATAAACCATACCCGGACCACATAAAAGGTTCAGAGAGGAGAAGACCTCCAATCACAATAAAATGTACAATCTCATAAATATCGGCTATAGGTGACTAATTGTTAAGGCCTGAACATGACAACAGCAATATAGTACACAGTTGTGTAAGCTATATTAGATCCTCTTCTTTTTGAAGTAATCGGCATACTGGCCCCCAAGACCCTGTGAGTGTTGGCCTACATATGTTCCCTCTGATGTCACTTCCTGTGTTGGCAGTGTGGGGTATTCTCGCTTTTGCCCTCGAGCTTGACTCTGAGAGAAAGAAAGGAAAGTTATTTAGAACAGTAGTTTACCACTAACATCTCTTCTTGAAAGTGACATTACCTCTATTCACTGCTTCATTGTTTTTCTGCTACATTTGTGTGACATACAGTAAATGACTGACAGGTTTTTTGCATGATATACAGTAAATGACTGACACCATTTCACTCAACCCACGCACACACGTCGGAGGAAATTTCTCTGACTTTTCAACTATCATAAAGCATCCATTGTTAAATCAATGAACAGCAGTTAGAGGTGTTTATCTCTCGACGTGTCTGTCTTCTAGTGAACAGCAGTTAGAGGTGTTTATCTCTCGACGTGTCTGTCTGTTCTGCATCAGTTTAAAGAATAGAATTCCACTGCTGGACTCCTACTGCTTTGCCTTTCCAACAGACAGGCAAGGCAGACACATGTGCACACATACACACACACACACACTGTTCTCAGGCAACAGTACTGTTTGTGTGCTGATTACCAGGATTGGTACGATTTTGAAGATACAACTTTTTTCACATTTAATGATATGAAACTAAACACAATTACATGTATAGTATATATGTATATAAAAATAAAATACTAGATTTGAGTTTAAAGTTTTATTGAATTTAAATATGCTTGCCCTGTTTATATACTTGTTGGTCCAGAAACAACATCCCTCACAGCCAATTGTATTTTAAGCTTTAGATTTGGGTTAAGGGTTTGTACATCGTTATAGTCCTCTAACCATCTCCCATTATTTCCCTTTAGATTAGAACTTCATTTCTTTGCTAGGATAGGATTGTTGTACCTGGACCAACAAAAGGTGTTGACCAGAAATATGCCTTATCAAAATCATAACATGCTCAACTGTCTGTAGTACGTTGTCCTGCACATTCTGTTAAACTGATCACTTTTTGTATAACTCTATTACGCTAAGACAATTTTACCTGTTATATACAGTTTTTATAAGTCATTTTAACTTTCTAATATATAAGGGACTTTTTTCCCTCAGTTTCTATCTGTATGTCACGTTTATGCAGAACAATTAAATTTAGGCACAAAGCAGTGTATTCCAGATACAGCAGGCCCTGGTATTTTGAAAAAGATTATTATATATTATTAAATTATTTTTTAAAATTATTTCTTGCAGTAATGTAATAAATTTAATGTAAGTTTAATAACAGATTAAATGCACACACATATACGCATTGTTTAGAAACATACACTCACAAAATAGTACTGGTTCCAGTCTGTGGCTGTGGGCGTGGCTTGTGTGGCAGGGCTGGGCGTGTGGGTGTGTGTCGCTGTGATGAAGCCAGGCATGATGGGAAGGGGACTGTAAGCAGGCAGAAGGGGCTGGGCACTGCCGTTTAGAGAGACATGCAGAGGAGCACTCAAAGGTGTCTTCAACTCCACCTCCTACAGTGACATCATCAAACATTTATACATACACATAAGGTATCTCACACACACACACATACTTTGAGACCCTGCTGTTCGGATTACAGGTCTCGCACACACACACCCATCCAGCTGGTGTACTGAGGAGTGATGGAGAGTTTTCAGCAGGATATATCATGTCCCGAGTGTTATGCAGTGTGTGACCTGTAACACAACCTGATACTCCATTTACATAAGCTCCTGTACTCCACACCAATACCACACACACTCACAAACATGAACTCACTTAAACCACAACACATGTATACAGATCAAATAGCCTAGACAAATCAGCTAACACACTGTCCTTGTCTGTATATTACATACAGTACACTGCAATACATACAAACAGTCCAAAAGTCTTAAGACCATTAATGAAAATGCTGTAATTTTGCATGTGTGTAGTATGATTGATTTTAATACTAGCTATGTTATCAGCATAACAATTTGAAAAACTGAATATACATGACGTTTGAAATATATTATCTAGTATGTGGCTTTTTGCTTTAATGACAGCTTGCACTTCAGCTGGCATAGAATCCAATTATCCTTTATATCTCAGCATCATTTGCTAATATTGCAAACAGCATAATTTTGCTTTAACGCCAGCAAGGAAATCTGATCTTTTGTACAAAGGAGTTAACACGGTCAGTGTTGCAAATTTGCTTATTTGATTAGTCACTTATGCAGAATCTTTAATATTTATCATTCTTTGTACGCCACCATTGCTTTACATTAATATTTATCCGTTTAAAGTTTAAATGTTATATATGTATAATGTACATAATGTATACTATATATATATATATAACACATATATAATGTTATACATGCAATAATATACGTACACACACACATATATATTTTCTATATGCAGCAGTTGTCTTTTATTATATTCCCATTGCTGCCACACATGAAAAGCTACAAATTTATCATGTCCCAAACTTAACATGACAAAACACAGCTTCTCTTAGTTTATTGTGATTATTTTATGTGACTCTTTTGTGCAAGACAGATGCTGTAGGTTAATGTAAACACACTAGCATATAACAATCAGTACAAATCTTTGCTGAGTCTATACAATGTTCATTCTGTATATGCCTATAGAGAAATGAATGGCTACATTTCTGGTCTATTTTGGTCTGGAGGTTCTGCAGTAAGTCATAGAATGATCTCTGGCTGTACAGATGAGGTGTCAGCTGGGAGACATTTAGACAGAGTGGAAGGCCCTGGCTTGACTTTTTTGACATCTGTCAGCACAAGAATGATGACTTGGAAATGTTTTAACCTTTCGGTGTGTGTGTAATATTAGATGTATGGGCAGCATGGTGATTATTTAGTATTTCTGCAGCTAAATTAATTGTATACGGTATATGCACTGTCCTTTATAAAACAGTTTTGTGGAGATAATAGAAAAATAATTGTAGAAATAATTAATGTTGACATGATTAATCATGACTTGGTTCTGTGTTTGTGTTGTTATATGTATTATTGGGGACAAAGTTATACCCAAAAATCAGCAAAAAAAACATTATGAAAATATAGCAAAATGTTTTATTATTGTAAAAATGCAGAAAGTTTCCTGTTAGGTTTAGGGTGTGAGTTAAGGTTAGGCTATAGTGTATAGTCTGTGTGTGTGTGTACCTTGCTGACATCTCGGTGCTGGTAGACTTGAGCAGCTGCCTGGCTCATCTGTGTCTGAGAATAGTACTGACTGACAGCATGCATGTACGAGCTGTAGTCTCCGTATGAGGAAGTGACCACCACCTACAACACACACACATTTGTTTTTTGTCACATTTTATTAACTCTTATTTTTCACTTGGATAAAGTTTAAATTCCCATAAAGCCCCACACAAACTTTTTTCATTTCTACATTTTCAAATGAAAATTACTTAGTATGCTGGAACTGTTACAATTACACAATAAAGGTAAAAACACAATATATAAAGGACTATGGCTCCATACAATGTAACTTTTATATACCATTTGCAATAAAGAAAATTAAATGATTGTGAATCTGATTTATTATATATAGGAGAAAGAAAACTATTGAGAGGTACTTAATCATGTTAATTTATCATGTGGAGATTGTGGACATTACAAGTTTTGTGTTTATGGGTGTGTGCCTGTTAACCTGAGGTTGCTCCTTTGTGCACTCAGTAACTGCAGTGGTCTCTTGGTTAGTGTTGCCATAGGTCTGTGCTTGATAGTGTTGGTACCACTGCTGCATGGCCTCCTATTACCCAGAGACACAGATGAACCAATGAAACAGTATTAAGATTATACATCAAAATCACATCAAGCATGTCTGACTTTTGCCTCACAGACTTAGATATCAAACCCATACACATTCCCTGACATTCCCTAAAATGGCAGATTCCATTTTCTTCTCATCCTATTTTTTGACTGATTCCTTTACACCTATTCCTATAAAATACTAGGATGCCTTGGGAGTACAGGATTTGATATTTGCTTAAAGGGACTAAGTTCATTTCATGCTTAAAATGGTAACAGACAAAGTGGATGGATCGTAGACAGAATGCGAAGCAAAGTTGACTTTACACCGATAGTCAAGTCTGGCTGCAATGACTCAGAACGGAACACCCATCCATGATTTATCTCCCTGACTCTCCACACAGACAAACTGACTCACTTCACTGTCTCTCCTGTTATATCTCTTTGCATCCGGCTGCCTCTGATGCTCAGTCTTTACTCTGCATTCGAACCCTCTCCACATGGTCACTCAAAACAGCTGCTGCTCCTATCTTCCTCTTTTCCTCCATCTGGCTAACCTCATGGCCTAATCTGTTTGTGGAGATTTCTCTTCTACCATTCCATTAAAATATCCCTTTCTTTCTCATCTCATTCCCATCAGTGCTTTCACCATTCCCTGCACTCTCTCTCTGGACGCCTACAGCGTGAAAGCTCGCTGTCTCATTTTACTAAAGCTGGTGGAGTGTGTGGGAGTGTGCGACCAGATGGGACAGACAACTCGCAGCCAATCTTCCTCCCCCCTCCTGTTTCCCCCCTGCATCTCTCGCTCCCCTTCCATTCCTCCAACTCTCACCCACTCCTTCTCGTATTGTCATAGGAACGCCGGCAGTAATGAGAGGGAGACCCACATTTAAGCCATTTAATCATGCTAAATTTCCTTCTCCTCCAAACTCCCTGCCAAGGCATGAGTAGGGGATCACCCTAAAGACACTGGCATGGATCTGAGAGACCGTGGGTGGACTGTTCTCCTCTGCGCCTGCTCAAATCCCTAAATTCCTATTTCTTTTGTATTTTGGCCTTATTAGATAGTGTGGCAGGTCTTTTGAATAAGCGAAGTAGATATTTTTCCCTATTGCATTTTATGTCACAGCTTAGTAAAGTTGCTAGTGAAGGGTTTGGGGCTATTCAAATTCCTTTGGTGCCTTCAGCCAATCAGCATGTAGTTTTTCAGTGGCTCCAGAGTGAGATTAGTCACATGGCATTTTACAGCTCAGGTGATCTTGATTCTAGCTGCAGTTAAGATAAAAGCGAATGATAATGGAAAGCTTTCTCCAGCTGTTATAGATCTCCTTGGTTCTATCCAGGCACAACGTGACAACATTCCAGTGAATGGAGTATAAAGGGCTGCCCTAAATGACACAATCACAGCCACTCAGAAGATATTTGACAGTTAATATACAGGCCCAACAGACTCCATTGTGCACATGAGCAGAAGACAAAATAGTTTTTTCTTTTCTCTCTTCTTTCTGGCTTTTGCTGTCATGTTTGGGGCTCAGTGGAATCTGAATTTGTGGGAGGAACTGTGGGAGATTGAAGGGGAAGAGAAAACTAAAGAGAGAAAGAGATGTGGAGGCAGGGCTAAGGGAGAGACTGACTGATTGTTGCAGTAAATGCAAAGCGTCTGTTTGACACGGGCCAAATACTTTCATCATTTGGGTTTGTTCCTAAAATCTGACAGTATCGTTTTAGTCGGATGGGCTTAGAAGAGGTGAAAAATGAAAAGAATTACATTTAAGAGCCTGACTACAAATGAAAAAGATTGTGGCTATTGTCTGTCCCGCAAAACCAGACCTTTGACTAAATTACAAGAGGCCTGGTTCACGTTTTCCATCAGCCACTTAGACCGGAAGGGACCATCTGAATAGATTAAACTGCAATAATGGACTAAAATGAAGAAAAAAGGGTTATACTAAAAACAATGCAAACATAGCGCATCACATTTCTGCTAACTAAAAAAACAAAATACAGTTCTACAGTTCTGGATATCTAGTGAACTGCCTTGAAACTCTAAATATCTTTTTTTGATCCCACTAACCTGGTAAACCAGTGAGCTATACAACTACATAAAGTCAGCCAATCAGATTAGAGCTTTCCAAATTGACACAGTCCGGGTTCTATGCAATACGTATCAGGCAGTAAATGTATTGTAGTCAGCTGGTGTAGGGCTGAGATGTGTCGTTCATCCCTGTGTGTACCTGTGGGTGTGTGATTAAAGCAGGTGTAGTATTTACCTGTGTGTACTGCTGAGTGTATTGCTGAGTGTATTCAGCAGACGTGGTCTCTGCACTATATTGACCAGGTGGGTGAGCGGCAGGTGGCAGGACTGCGCTGTATGTCCCACTGTGAGCCTGCACAGTCTGAGGTTTGCTGTTGCAGGGTGCTGCAGGAGACACACAAAGACAAAGTGATTTAAATCAGGCCCTTCTCAGGGACACCCATTTAGAATATTTCACACACACACATATTATCTGCTCTGCTGGTGTGGGCTGCAGTCTTGCTGTGCTGCCCTTGAACAGAAACACTGAGAGACAGTTGCACACTATAAACATTATAGTTGCAAACAGAGAGCTGACAGAGAACATACACAGTCCAAGGTTTCGGAGAACTGAGTCATCTTCTGTTTGTACCGTTCTGATTGTGCACTTACCTTGTAGTACCACTCCAGGAAGCACACTAGCCAGGTTTAGATATGGGTTGGAAGGCAACTTGACTTCTTTAGGAGGGTCTCCCAATAGAGATGTCTGACAAGTGGATTGAGTCTATAATGACAAAAGTAAAGATTGTTAGTGGTATAGAAAGTTTTAGAAGACCTATTAACATTATAATATGGCATTTCAGCTACTAATCCGATACATCACTGGAATGGACTAAAATGTCACCCACTGTTCTCTTTCAAACCTGAGCATGTAGTTTTCAAGATGGCATTGGGTTTCACAATGTATTTTAATTCTATTAATATGAAATATTTTCAAATTAAACAGAACAGCATTAGCATAAGGCGGGACTTGGTTTTATCAATAGGGATTTAATTCGAATGTGAAAATGGGTTATAATATTACTGGTGGTTAATACTTCTTTCCCCAGCCACACAAATTTGATTCTAACAAAAACAAAATCTTTAGAATAATATAGTGATAATTTGTGCATGATAAGTCCATTAATGCCCCTTAAGTTAATGTCAATTTTAATTATGTTGTTTTAGGGTCAGAAAGTTTAGCTCTATTAAAGGCAACTGAAAATTTGTTATGTATTTTGAACTTTATTTTAAATGTTATTCTGATGCAATGCATCGCCCCACAGACGTCCAGGGCAAGCAAATAACTGTACAAGTGATTTTTACTTGTTTTTGCAAACCGAGGAACAAGTAAAAATATTCTGTGGTAACTGACAGCGAACAGCCACAGATGCAGTTAAAAGAGCTTAATCTGTATTGAATCTGTATTGAACCTTCATTTGTTGGTTTCAAATAGCATTTTAAGAGAAGAAATTACATGGAAAAGTACCGGAACAGAATCTGCCGTTCATTTCTAATACAAGTGGAACAGAAGACAGCTCTCCATTAGCCTGCGTAGGATAATGCAGTGAGTAATCAGAGCCTACAGCCTACTAGCAGTCTGTCATTAGGGTCCAGAACTCTGTCAGAGTCTGTATTGAGTTCTGCTGGCTGGCTGAGTGCTGTTTCTGAATACAGACTCCTACAGACAGAACAATGGCAATGGCTTTAATGTGCCGCTTACCGCCGGCTACACACAAAACAATATGATTCATGAATTAAGAGCAGTTCCTAGAAAACAACAGAGGGACATCAGACAAAAACATGAGCTTGTGTGTGGCTGAGTTTATATGTGTGTGTATGTGTAACAGGTGAATGGAAACCTTGGTATAATACTTGGTATAAGACAACCATGATGAAAGCAGCCATCAATGGTCTAAAAGATATACATGCATTTACAGGAACAGCTCATCCAAAACAAGGCATGTCAAGACGACAAGTTTAATATTATTGACTCTAAATGCTAATGGCTCCTCTATAGGGGTGGGCGATAAGATCGAAATCTTA
>JAZGTK010005055.1:0-23151 GCA_036877625.1 Ambastaia sidthimunki
TCATAACCGGTGGGACAAAGCAAAGGTTCGTCCCCGTCTTCCGTGGTGCTGCACGCCTCAGCTACACATTAAACACAAATGAACATTTTCAAACAGTTGTGTGCAAGCACCAGTAAATGCACAATAGGTCATTTATCAATTATTGAAGGGTCCAGGAATTAATTTTGGCTTTGCGCAAATGCTTGTTTTTATACTTGACATGTAGTACCTATAAGTGACCTGCAGGTGTCAGTGTCGCCGCTCGGAACAGTGAAGATAATAAAGCGTGTGAGCTAATAAAGGAGATTAAACATAAAGGCACTGAAATTCAAACTCTATTATTTTTGATTAATGGGATGTGAGTTATCTCTTAATATCATTTATGAGAACAAGTATTGGTGTAGCTCCAGTGTGAGCAAGCAAATATTAATTCATGTTGATTCATTCATTAATACGCAGCGGGTCGGATATTAAGAGGGTTGGTACAAAAGCCTCCAAAATATAACATGTGAGGGCAAAGTATACACATCTTTTTTAATCTCATACTGTTCTCAAAATATGTGAAGCCTAGTTATACTGAGAGTATTTTACATATCATAATAACTGATTTAAATATTTCCTAATTGAAATGTTACACATATTTTTATGACACAGACATGAAATATGGCTTTAATGGTAAAAAAGGCCCTAAGCTCATGTTCAGGAAGCAAATATTTCCCTCTAAAGGAAGGGTAGGTGAAACATTTCCAGAAACTTTTCCAGAAACAGAAACGCCCACCTTGCAGAACTTCCTCAGGCCCATCTAACAGCCAGCCATTCCCTCCCAGCCACCGCGGTTTGGGCTGCACCAGCCAGTCCAGAACTGGCCCATAAAAAACAGAATGCAAACATCAGAATGGCCAAAAACTACTTATGATTCAGCTAAAACACACGCTGCTAATTAACAGCTAATGCCAGGAATGTTTTCTTTTAAAACCCTGCTGGATTTATTATTAAGTAGACTTTGAATGTTCTCACCAGGCGGGGGCTGTACTGACTCCAGGCAGGCGTAGATGCAGCCGTTGTAACAACACCGCTTGTGTCTCTCACACTCAGAATCGGACCGACAGCCCGGAACCTCACAGGCCCGTTCGGGCAGCATTTGGGGTGGAGGAGGGCAGCGATCGTTTTTCTGGTGCTGACCGGTCTGGGGATGGTTGGGGTACTCGTAGTCCTAGAAGTGAGAAAACCATGGCAACGTGAATAACCTCCTTCAACTTCTAAAGCGGATTTGAGATGTTTTAGGTTCTATCACTGCTCGAGAACAGAAGTTTAACAGACAGACGTGCGTAAATGTTAGAGAGTCTTGTATGTGTTTAATATTTTATTCTGTTCCGGGACATAAAGCAACTGTTATGTATAGAAATAACACAAGCTGGCGTGTGGAGAATAGTGTACAGTATTAAGTTTTTAAGTATTTTGTACCTAAAACCCAATTCCCATCTCTTCTGACAAACACAGACTGGCTGAAGTTCAGGAGGAAAGATTTAGTCATGTTAACCCTGTACGTCTTAGATGTTTAACTGGTAATAAAATGGATATACTGTGAAGAAATATAATCCCTCTCCTACAGATGCTGTACAAGAACGCTTTTCATTCCAAGTCTGGATTTTTTCCCCGGCTTTCCCTCTTCCCACGGGTTCCTCAATGGACTCATAGATCTGCCTGAGCCAGGTTTCGATTTGCAGCTGGGGTACTGTGAACTCTGTTCTGAGAATATACATACCCGGCTAACAATCTTAGGTTGTAAGAACGTTTCCATTAAGTAACAAAAACATAAAAAAAAATTCAATTGTTATAGAAATATTCAAAACACACTTTTTTAACATTTTTATAACATTCCACTTAAGAATAATGTTTTTGATATATAGGATATATATAACGTTAAAAAACGTTCGACTAATGTTACTGCAAGATAAAGTTTTTGAGAGAACTTTACAGAACGTTACGCCAATGTTCTGAGAATGTTCCCTGTTAGCTGGGTACATGCTCTTCTCACTTTCTCTCTCACTCTTTGCAGTTCAGTGCCGCATAACATCTCTCCGATTCTCTTCTGACTCTGACCAAACATAAACTAAACCGCATTCTGCAGAAACTCAGAGCAGAGCTGTTTAAAATGCAGACACGCATCTCTCCTCTTTATTCAGCGGGTGCGAGCTGAGCTGGCCTTCATTGTTTTACATTCCTCCTCACAGAGTCTTTTATTACAGTCCAAGTCCAAATGTGGCTGTAATTTTGTTTACTAATTAGATTACTGCTCTGTGAGCCGCACACTATCTTAAAAACTCAGCATGTTCAGAACTCTGCTTTCGAATAAACTCTTAAACCAAAAGCAAATGTCTGGGCTGGGCTGATGTGGCAGCTGTTGTAATTAATAAAGAGCTCTTGTGGGTTTTTATTTTTTCAACTTTGGAGTGGCGCTACAGAGCAAATGGTAGGTGAACATTTCCAGTATTGGAAAAGAGATGTGTGTGCGTTAAAGCATCCGTCTGCTAAATAAAAACAGCACTTCTCCTGGGTAGATTACTGAGTTTATGGAAATTGCCTACAAGTTCATCTTAAAAACGCTTCCTTCCTTGAGACATTAGTGATGACTTCAGTATCATTACAACAGTGGTTTATCAGACCAGAGCTTAGAGCAATACGTCATTTACTTTATAATCTCAGTAAACACGTAATTCTGAGCTGTGTTTAAATATGGTTAAAATGTTAATAGATGTAACTATTATGATCGGCCTGCCCTAGCTAATGCCTGTTAAAATGTACAGATTACATTTTCCTGAGTTTCTGGATAAGGTAAAGAGGAAGTGATAGTGTGTACTTCCTGTCTGAAATAATCCCCCTGACGTTGCTCTGTGTATTTCTGTTATCTATCCCCGATTCTCTCTTCCTGCTGAGGAGTTATCAGGACTGTCATCATTCTGTGCTGCCTGTCACAGCCAAACATTCACAATTATGTAGAGTCCCATCAGTTGATATAATGTCTGCCTTGGATGCCCAGTGTTTATTTACGCTTAAAAAATGTGTAATTAATTGTACTGTAAATTTACTGTAAAAATATTTACTGTAATTCCACTGTACTGTAATTTACTGTAATATCCTTCAGGTTTATACTCAGTAAGTTAAAGCCCTGTTGGAACGGACAATAAGATTTGAACTTAATGCACGTTGATGTATTTTGCACTCGTTTAAGCGATTGCTGGAATAATTACAAGAGAAAAGCTTAAAGCCCTCTTGCCTTTCACTCTGTGTTCCCTGAACATGCTGGGACTGAGGTCTAGACTCTGGCATGTTACAGGCCCGGATCATTTCCTGCCACGTTCTGGGATTTTCGCAGCTGCTTTGGCACTCAGTGTGCTGTGAGTTGAGTTTGAAGGGCTCTGTTGATGATTGGCAGTCTGAAGATGGGACGAGACGTTTGGTTAAGGGCAAAAGTCACTGGATTTCCCATTTCAGCTGTTCAAATTGTCTCCTGTGATTTGTAATTATGATAATCCTCCATTCTGCTCAGAAATGTAGCCGCCTCTCTTTAGGTCAAAATGCCCAGCTAACAGGAATGTGCTCAAAAACTGGCTTTTCTAAAAGTTACCACTAAATGTTCTTGCCATAACATCAGTAGATTGCTATATATATATATGTTACGTTATATATATATCACATATAAAAATGTTATTCTTATGTTGCTAGTGGAATGTTTTAAAAATGTTTCAAAATTTTGAATAATGTTACCAAACAATAATGTTTAACAATAGACATTTTGAACACTACTGTTTTTGTTACTTAATGGAAACATTACAGAAATGTTCATTCTTACAATTTAAAATTGTTAGCTGGATGTTTCTTACCGCCCTGCAATATGCAGTCAGTAACTTTGTAACCCATGGATGTTGTTTCCTTCAATAAGTATTTGCACTCCACATATATACAAACCAAACATTTTTCTAAACAATAGCACAGCTAGCAACTTAAACTGGGGTTTGAATGGCCAACAAATAACCTTTTAAAATATATATTAAAATAGACACAGCAAGAAACAACAGTAAATAATTCATTGTGTGAATATGTGAGGCGTCTGTTTATATGCAGTTAAACAATCGCTCTAAAAGTCCAGTTTATTAAGCTGCAAAATAAAACAATGACCTGAGAGTTAATTCAGACTAAACTCACTAATGATAAACATCTTAAACTGCATCAGTACATTTCATGTTCATCTAAACCCAAAGAAACCTCTAGTGGGCACAAAATAATTCATTAAAGAATCATTCTGATGTTTATGTTTATAATTTGGTATTTTAATAATAGTTTGTCAAGCCGCTGTGGAGTCTAAAACTTCAAAAACGACTATTTATAGATTTGATTGGTGTGATTTCTTGTAGAAACACTGGGGGATGAATTCTGTGAGTTTACTCTTCTAATAGTGTTTATAAAGTCTCATCAGCTGACTGGGATTAACTACTGTTCAGTTCGCACTGGGACACAGAACACATGACTGCTGTAAAACTGCTTTTTCATTCCCAGCTAACAGCTTTACACTGTAAGAATGTTGCCCTAATGTTTCCATTAAGTAGCAAGAATGTTTTTAAAACGTTCCACTAACAACTTAAAAACTTTTATATAGATGAAAATTTTTTAAATAAATGTGCTGTTCTACAAGAACCTTGATTTTGTTCTGTCTGTTTTAACGTTTAGAGAACTTTGAGGGAACGTTAGCCAACGTTTAGAAAACGTTCCCTGTTAGATAAATTCCTCAGAGAGATAACTCACGATGGGTCCTAGAGCCAAGACACCTTAAAAGACAAATGCATCTTCATAGACTCAGAATTAAATTGAATATGGTATCAAAATGGAACATAATATAAATTCAAAGTTAATATTAAAAACTTGCAAAGACTATCAGGTCCAAACATTTATCTGCTACATGGATTCATCAATAACGCCAGATTTAAGTAACCTGCAATGAAAGCAGATGTTGCTCTTGATTTAAACAAAGAGAATGGAAAAACGTCAAGAACCTGCCAGAAGAAGACAGACATCTCAGATCGCCTCAGGAGCTTCTCGACAGGTAAGCTCTGAAACATCTGTCATCTTGGTGAGCTTTCAAGACCTCCTTCCTTGGTCTGTTTATCATCACTGTGTTTGTCTGTGATTGATGAGACTGTGTGGATATACTGCGGAGTTGAGACCACCGCTCACATGTCATCACATGTTCTGAGACCCTCACTGGGTTTTTTTCAGGCAAACCGAAGATCTAATTCCATTTTAACTTTATTTGACTCCTGTCCATAAATAAGGATTAAATAGTCCAACAAATCATTACAGTCTTCCACCATTCTTTAAAAATGTTGCTTTTTAGTCTACCTATAAAAATCCTCCCTAGATTTCATTTTTAGAGCTGATGTGTTTTTCCATAAAGCTGTTTTAATCATTTGTGTTTTTTCAGTACTAAAATTGGAAGAGGGGGTATTAGCAACACCAAGGTCACGGGTTCGAATATCACGGAGCACTTGAATGCAAGCTTTTGTAAGTTGCTTTAGAAAAAAGCATCAAGCAACTGTTTAGATGTAAAACATTAAACCACAAGTATTTCTACCAACCATAAATGCTCTAAGAATCAAAGATTGGTTGTGGTTGTTTCCAGTCATGAGTAAGTTGGGAGCCAGTTGGACCAGGATGACTGTTGGACCGCTTCAGGCCCACCCAGAACAAACAACTCAGCAGAATGTTGATTCAAAACCCACTTTCTCTCCTCATCAACAATACTGTTACACAACACTGGAAATGTGGCACAGCTAATCTGCTTTTCTGACCCTTTTCTTGGAGAGGTTACCATTACTGGAACGATCTCAATTACCCTCAATACAAACCTAATTATGATCCATTGCATTAACTGTGCTGTACTGTGTCTACCCATGATTCATTAGCATACACCAGTAACTCTGCAGAAAGAGAAGAAAATTAAGAAGTTAGGGAACTAGGGACAGCAGCAGATGTTAGTTGTCAGAAAAATGAACATTTGAGGACGATATCTGAGTGACAGAAAAAGACAGAGTGAGTTAATGTGAGGTAACTCTGGGGATGGTCCATTTCCTGTGACATGTCAATAAATCTTTTAAAACATCAGTCTGCTGTCAGTCTTACAGAGTCGTGTTGAGAATGACCGAGTTTAGTCAGTCAGTGAACGATATCAATTTAGCTATACAACACAAATTCCATCTTGCCACCCTTTGTTAGTTTATATCAATCAAACCTTCGCTTATTTGAACTAATGAGCAGAGGCCCAGAGAAAATCCCGGCTGAAATCCCCCTGCCACACACACACACGCACACACTACAAACACTACACTACACACACACACACACACTACACACACTGTGTATTCAACAGTAACCAGAGGAACTCAACTGTAGTCTTGGAGACAGTATATTTATTTTTTTTCCCCTATATGTTGGACATAAAAACCTTCTTATAGACTGACTGAACCTTATGCCATCATCTACTATAGTAACAGTAAAATGGTATTATTTAAAGTACTCTTGTAAATAACATTAGGTACATTTACTTTAAATAATGAAAATGTCCTATTAGATAAAATGTTTAGCGTAATGTTTTGCAATTTAATCTGAAAAGAAAATCTAGACTTATTTATCGGTGAATAGATCCATGAGCAAGTCTGGTAGTTCAACACAGAAATGTGTCATTCAAACCATATGAACACATGGCCTCACATATATAACATTTATGCAGTTGCTATAGATCTTTCCCTGAATTCTCACCTTCTGCTGAAGTCCTCTCTTCATGATCAAGCGTGCATTGCCTGAACCAGATGCCAACAGCAGCAAGAAACAGACCAGATTTACCAGCACAAACCCGGTCCAGATCTGACAGCCCGGCATGATCCAGTCCTTTCAAACTTGCAGTTATGTGACTCTCCCTTAGAAATCCTCAGACTTTAGAAGTTGGTCACGCTGCTCAGTGTGTCCTTCTCTTGCTTTGTTGTTGGATATGTTTATGTTGTGGCTTCCTGAGATGCGTGTTCTGTAGTCTCTGTCTTCTCACAGTTAAATACTGTAAATTCCTTTACAGGAGAGTTTCTAATGCCACTGATAAAAGCAGAGAGGAACCAAACAGAAGGACAGAAGAAGAAAAGGAGTGAGAGAAGTCAATGAGAAAAGATAAAGAGAAAGAGAGACAGCTGTCTGTGCATTGGTTATTCTGAGGAGAAGCTGAAATGTGTCTAGTGACACGAAAAGCACATGGTTACGCTGAAAGAGGGAGAGAGAGGGAGGGAGAGTGGGCGAGCAAGAGGCAGAGGGGAGGTTTGGGGGAAGAAAAACTTCACACTTTGCATTTTTTTTGATCATTTTGTGAAGCCTGATAGACAAAACTGTGTGTCTTCATTTGGAAATTTAAGACAAACTTTACTTTTGCAGTACAATGGAAAAGATCTCACTGGCACTGTTGTTTCAGAAGTTTCTTTGTGCCAGTGTGTGTGTGTAAGTGTGTGTAAGTGAAGTGTGTGTGTGTGTGTGTGTGTGTGTGTAAGTGAAATGTGTGTGTGCTCATTTCATGGGATAAAACAGAATGAGTGATCAGGCAGAAGAAATGGAAGCATGTGGTGAATTCTGGGGAAGGGGCCACTTGTCTTTGAAAACTCACGTTCTCTGCTAAAGTAGGACATCCCGCCTTCAGCCGCAGACCCTCTGTACCCTTCTGTGCCCCTGTTAGAAACGAAAAAAAGAAGGAACGCCAAGCCCATTTCAGCCTTCCTTCCTTTAAATCACCTCTGGTTTTACTGGAAAAGACACCTGTGATTGTTTTACTAGACTAAAGGGTGAAATACATGCTAACCAGATCTTTCAGGGTGAAAGAAACTATTCTTTATAACAGCAGGATAGATGGTAGGTTTCAAAGCAGAAATACACCACTTGTATCTTTGTTAAAGCAGTCACAGTTTATTAATTCAAGAATAGAAGGTGACACACTGTTTTTTTTAAATGTTAGAAGTTATATGGTTAGTGGTGGAGCTAGACAGTGTGTACTTTGTATTGGTTTAATGCATTACACCATGTATGAGTGTAAAGCCATTTTTGTTGTAAAAGTTTTACTTACTTGGTGTGGTAAACAACAGCTAACCACACATGCTGGTCATAGAGCTTAACTAATTTTAACCAGAAACAGTTGTTTCCTAAGACCCATCTTCTTTCACTCAAATAATTAATTAGAAGGAAATGAACAAATGGATAAAAAAATGGCTAAAAAAATATGATGGCAGGACTATAGTGAGTTAAGTGAACGTGTGTTTACTGATGCATGGCTGATTTGGTGGGTTTCCAAATCAAAGAGAGAGACAGAGATTCCTTTGATCTGAGGCTGAGATTTAATCTGGATGTTGGGATGTGTCTGATTTTGGCTCTGATAGGGTCCAATGTTTCCAGCCTGCTGAAGTTATGTCTGTCTGCTACGTCACCTATAAATGAACCTTCCTATAAAACAACACAACACAATATAACAAACATAACATAATATGTGTAGAGTTGTGAGTGACTAACTGGTATCCAGGTGGACATAAAATCTTCCAATTAAATCTGATAGATCAACTTGGTATTTACATATGATAAGTTTTACTTTGTGAGAGATGTTTGGACAGTGGGGCATATCTGAAATCTTACAGTCTGTTTACATCATTTCTCAGAGGCATAAGCTTGTACAACTCGCCATTTTCCACAACACACTCCATAGCTAATGTTTTA
Source organism: Ambastaia sidthimunki (assembly GCA_036877625.1). Classification (NCBI taxonomy): domain Eukaryota; kingdom Metazoa; phylum Chordata; class Actinopteri; order Cypriniformes; family Botiidae; genus Ambastaia; species Ambastaia sidthimunki. The sequence goes on from JAZGTK010005055.1 coordinate 8,770, forward strand.
ATGATAAACTGCCGTCGCTGGTGTTATAAACATTCCAGGTCTGTTTGTGGAGCTGTTGTCTTATATTATCTGTATAACATGATTGGTGTGTTGAGGGGATGAGATTTTATGATTCACATGTTGATAAAAGAAATTAGGGGCCTGACCTCAATATGCTGTGGAAGGAAGATAAATCTGCAAGAAAAAGGCATGAAAAAAAAGTCTAGTCTCTCCTGTTCTCTCCCCCAATGTCTCTCTCTTTGAAAAAATACCTTTCAAAAGAATTAAACCCCTTTGAATTTTGCATGTAGATGCATGTGATGTGGGCTTGCGTGTGTGTGTTCTCAGACACTGGAAAAGGTCTGTTGCCCTCAGTGTTATCCAACTGTTAGGGGAATTTAGCCGTCACATTCATTTTTAGGAGGTAATTATAGTTTTCCCCTTAAATGCTTCTTCAGATATAGTCTAACCCTCAAATCCTTTGGGTATGTCCACAGCAGAAATCTAGCCAGAGCTTTGTAAGGCCACAGTTCATTTTGCCAACCAGCTGTTCCTATCACTCCACTTTAAGGAGGTCTTCTTTCATTTGGCCTCGTTAAGGGCAGAAAATATGTGAGAAAAGTTAGAGAGAGAGAGAGAGAGAGAAGCAGAAAAACAGATCCACCATATTTGAAGTAACCAGAATAATCATTCTACTTTTCTTCTCCAACTTTTAATGCTTCTCTTTCAATTGAGTCTTTTTTTGTTAGTATTTGCCTCTGAATGGCCTCACTGCATAACGTTTAAATGATTTAATCATAACACACACCCCACTGATATAATCTTGCTATTCGATCTGAATCCAGCTTTTCGTGATGGTGTGCAAAATGTCTCCAGCTTGTGTGAGAATGAGGTTTAGAAGTGTAATTTTATTTTCACCTCATTTTGTATGCAGAAACAGAACAGTCTGTCCCCTTGCAGAAGTTTTAGGTCTGTGTATGTTTGCCTGACACTATTAAAAGGTTATATTTACTGAGTGTTGGCTTATTACAATTTCTTTGTGTACACTCTTTAAAAAGTGCTTCATGATGCCATAGAAGAACCATTTTTGGGTGTGTGGTTCCATAAAGGACCTTAAACATCTGCAGAACCTTTTTGTTTCACAAAGGGGTTCTTTATAGTGAAACAATATTCTTTAGACCACCAAAAGGTAAGAAAAAAATGGTTCTTGTAAGATTCTTTGACTGAATGGTTCTTTGAGGAACCCAACCATAAAGTTTCTTAAAGGTTCTTTACAGTGATGCCATTGAAGAACCATTAAGAAACTTTATTGAAGTAAATAGCTGTTCACAGTCATCATCGCTGCTGTTTTTTATTTTGCTGATTCAGATTTGCTGTTCTGTTTTAATTTCAATTTCTTTTCATGTTTGATTCGTTCAGTTTGCATGACTAAATGGAATTTCACAGGTACCATCAACCACAAGGTTACTAAAGGTTACTAAATCATTTGGACAGGCTGTTTCTGGAGTTATTGCCTAACCTGAAGCAGACCATCGAGGTCAGTGTTATGAGGCCGGGGGAATGGGTGGAGGGAGATTTGGGTGGGGAAATAGACCCAAGATCCTCTGGAGTCATTCCACTTTACTCAATCAACTGTTTTCAATTACAGACTTCAAAGGAGCCGCATGCTCAGGTCGCAGGAAACAGCATGTGTCCCATTTTCCTTCATTTTCAGCGTGAATTCTTCTTCTTTTGGGATCGTCTGACGGGTCTAGTGTCCAAAAATATATTGCTGCCTGGGTTTAGCTTCTGTTTGGAATTACAGCTTGGAGTACAAACATCTTTTAAAGTAAGAAAGTGTACTAATGATATTATTTAACATCTGTATTAATTCAATTTTGTTGAGCAATAAATCATGTTTTCACATACTTTTGCTTATTTAATAACTTTATCTTCATCAAAATATTAAACAAAAAAATAAAATAAAGGCTTGACCCCATCATTAAACAATTATGTAACAATTAATTATTATGTAACAAACAATTATTAATCATTAAACAATTATGTAACTAAATAATTATGTCAAATTATCAGCCAGTAGTGTCACTGACCTCTTATGCCTGTGTTTCATTGGTCAGGTTTTGAAGCACCTGTAACAGGTATTTAACTAAATAAATACAGTGTTTGTAATAGCAGAGGGCGTGAGCAGGAATGAATGGTATTCAAAAGACATAAGACGTTCCCCTTGTAATCCTGATTGATGTTGTGACGATGGAGGACGGAAATGTGGGGCCGTACTGTTTGAAGCTTTGATTTTACATCCCTCATCTGATGGTAGGTGGCCTCTTCACTTGACAGTCAGTCTGGTTTTTGATGATACTGTATTCATGCGTGTATCTGTGCTTGTTGTCAAAGACATAAAGCAAGGGCGGACGAGATAAGGGGGAGAGAGACATGAACGTGTAAACTGCTGGTGACTCCAGTTTCTGCGTTGACAAAGACATTCTCTTATCTCGTGGAATGTTTGTCTTTTGAGATGTATGTCTACTTATATTTATTTTGGTTATTTCCAATTTGGAAAGCCACTTCTTTAGAAGCATACACACAGCAGCATGCCACAACATCAAAGTGCAGATGTTAGGAGTGGATATTGCTTCCAGAAAAGAGTAGATCAGAAATATGCTTTGATATGCTGTAAAGATGATTTAACTTTGAAGATTTACAGTTTCATCACAGTATGAAAAAAAAGATCTGGTCATCTGAAGGTTTAACTATCTCAATACCCAACTCAATAATGTGTCAGAATGTGCTAACTTTTTTCTGTGCCTACAAAAGCTAAAGAAAATGTATTTCCCCTATAGATTTATAATTTACACTCTCAGGTGGAAGTTCTACAAAACACACTCAGTACACTTACACCCATTTCCTGTGTCATGTTTTACCTCTACAAAACTACTTACTGTACATTATTTTTAGTTTCAGTACTCTGTTGAAGTTCCCCCTTCTCACCAGTAGAGGGACCACTGAGAACGTTATCTGAAATTAGCGCATCATCTGTGACCTCAAGACCGCTGGCTAGGACGTTTACACAAAACACATTTTGAATACAGATTTGATCTGGTTTTGCATCATTTTAGGCAGGCAAAGAAAAAGACAGTGTTAAATGCCGGCAGCTCCATACTGTTGCTGTAGATAAACCATTTGAATGGCTTGTGTAATTGAATACATCATCTTTGGCTGCAGCTAAACCCTGAGTCAGCCTCCATTAGTCCATTAGACTTACCGCAGCTATAGATTTGATGAAATGTGTTTGCTTTGCAATGGCATCATTATTAGACTTCCCATAATCCATTAAAATCTTCATTGAGAGAACAAAGTCTATGGACTAGTGTCATGAGATTGACAATTTACTTTTTTGTGATAATCATCTCTAATTATTCCATTACCATGACAACAAGTGGTGGAGCATGCACACACGTGTCACATTTATCCACAAAAGTGAATTTAGCACAAAGTGGGTCAGATAAATGTTGTAACTACTCAAGTGCGACCCCAAATATAGCCCGGAGCAAAAGAGCTCATCACACCCCCTGCCTCAACAACTCCTCGAACTTTGAAACTGTTCAGAGTTTCACTTTTCCAGGTCCTTGTTCTCCAAACGGATGTCCTTTCCTTTTTGCTTTTCTTTCTTGTCCATTAGATGCAACAAAATCAGAAAGAGGGCGGAGATTATAATGGCCACGCCCGCCATCATAAAGCCAGCCCCATAGTCATTCATTTGGTCTATAAAGTATCCTGTAAAAAATAAAAAAAAAGAAAAGAATTACAATTGTGTTTAGAACAACCAGGTGTTTCAATTCTCTAAAGACAATGTGAGGGGTTCCATGTGCAAAACCCATTTGGGTGTTGTAGATGGTTGCCAGGGTGTTTCTATGCATTAGTCCTGAGAGTTTTTATTGTGTTATGCAGTTATTCTGGGTGTTTAGACATAATAGTGAAACTTAGTTCTAGAAAGCACCATTAATTAATATACAGTTTTGGGGCACCATCCCATTTCACTCTTTTAGTCTACTTGCTTAGAAGTCACTTTTCCTAGCAAAAGTTTTTGTTTAAATCAATGATCAATTAAAGCACCACAATATAGAGTTTTTGTGAAGCCAGTAAAACCACAGTTATTTGAGCCATGTTTTATAATGTCACGGTAAAGAGCTTTTGGATTTTAAAGCCTGATTAAAACTCACAGAAGCTGCTGCGGTGTCGAGATATCGGGGCTAATTTATGGTGTAATTACAGGAATGATTGTGCAGCCCAGCTGACGACATTCTTAACCTGCAGGAGCCAAAAATAAGGGCTTTCCTCTCCTCCCAAACATCGCTCTATGCTCTATTTAATGAAATAAAACCCAAGAGGCTCAGATTAAGTACTTTGGAGCAACACAGACAGTGATGTGATGTTAGCAGATGATGTTCCTAAAGTGGACAGCTGAGTTTTTTCTGGCTGATTTAGTGTTTACTGCTTCTGGCATGGGAAAAGATGCTTGAGGTACAAACTTTTTCAACTTTTGCCTCATTCTGGCAGATGCTCTTTGTTAGCACGAGGCAAAACCTCACCACCTCCACATTACAAAACCATCATTTCACTGTTGCCCTATCACAGCTTATTAGGGGGGCAATCAATTCCAGCTATTATATGCTTTGTTGTGCTCTGCTTTTCATTTGCTGTTTGTTTGTTGATTCATGGGGTACTTTTGTGGAGCTTTTTGATGTATTGTCACGCTACTGTTTGTGATGTGTGCTACGCACTGCATTAGCAGAGAGCAGCGGGCAATGAAACGTGCTTTAAATTTGGCGAGGGCAGTCGAAGCGTGACCTGCTATTCAGAAAGATGAGGAGAAACCATTTATGCAGTGAGCAATAATCCATGAAATTAACACAATAACTGAGTGCGAACAATGATGCATTTCTGTGATGGCCAAAGCTTTATGAGAAGATAACACAGTAATATTGAGAATTGAGTCTTATTAACATTAATGAGAACCTTTTCAAGGCCAGAGGAACATGATGGGGTGTAGGTCTGCATTAGTGAGAACTTTGCCATATCTGGACACAAAGCTTGTGACTGTCCAATAACCAACTACAATGTAACTCGATTGAGCCATTTGTAAAGGTTTGTAAAGGTGTACTGGAAAACTTATCTTACAACCCCAATAAAAAGCCTTCTGGAAGAAATTTCTTTCATTACTCCTTTTCAGTCTTTATGCCATTATATCTGGCTTTGATGTAACCAAGTTTTTAAAATTTAATTTAATATACAATTATCATATACAATTTACATATATTGCTTTTGTAATTTAATGTTTCTTATGTTGTTCACTGACCACCTTAAAGATGTTTAGAAGGTTCACAACTTTATTTAAAGATCTTACCTGCCAATGGAGGTCCGAGAAGACCTCCACTGCTGCGGATAAGCATGAAGAAACCCAAAGCGCTTCCCAGCTTCTCCACCCCGACTATATCTGCAAGTACTGTGATGTGGATGGCCACGGTCGCTCCGAAAACCATTCCATAGGCAGCACTGAACAGCGCCAACTGGGTAAAGGTGGCTGCTAGCGGACAGAGCAGCAGAACAATTCCCAGCAGGATCACTGTGACCACCAACTGATGGATCGTCTGCACCAAACGCAGATTAGCCAACCACCCGAAGAGAACCCGGCCCAACAGGTCCAGCGCCGCCGAGATGGACATCAGAGCGGCCGCCTGGTACTCCTCCACCCCTTGACTACGGGCGTAAGGAACCAGAAACAACGATGGAGCAAAAAAGCCGAGAGCGGCAAAGACACCAAACATAGAGTAGACCATGAAGTGAACGTTAGCAATTAGCGTGTAGTCAACATAACGAATGATTCTGGTCTTTAGCGAATCTGAGTGCTGTGAGTCTGGCTTGCTCTCCAAGAACGTTGTAGAGCTTTTGTGAGTCTGAGATAGCACCTCCAACTGTAGATCTTTCTCCTCTGCCGTGAGCTCTTTAGGAGGAACATGCATGTTGAGTGGTCTCAGTAGAGCTCCACACAAACAAAGGTTGAGCTGCAGGGCTCCCAGGATCAACATCGCACCCCTCCAGGAATAATGGTCTACCAGGAACTGGAAGGATGGAGTTAGGATGAAGGTCAGAATGCATTCTCCTGTGCTGGCCAGAGCGTTGGCCACCGGCCGTCGCTTTTCAAAGTACCAGCCCAGCATGGTGACAGTAGGTGTCCAGGTCAGGGCATAGCCAAATCCTGCAGAGAATTTAAAAGGACGTTCAGAGAGCAGTGCAGGTGGATATTCACTGAGCAAGCATTTATTCCTCTGGCTAGTCATTAATTTTTCAAGGTTAAAACGTTGTATAAACGCTGCTGGCAACATGGACAACAGTACTGCAAGGTTACGGTATATGCGTTGTGAATATCTATGACTGAACTGATACACTTTCATTTCAAAAGACGCAACAAACGCTGATAGCAGTCATGTAATAATATCAACATTATATATATAACTTGACCTGCTGTTACCAGCTACGGTTGTAACTGCAGAGAATGTGATAAACCGTTAGCAATGACATCGAACCTCTGCCCTACTTCAAGCCTCCTATTTTTTAAAACTTTTTCTTTATATTTTATCTCTTCCCTTTTTTCCTTCCAAAACAAAAACACAACGGGTTTGTGCAGAGAAATTGTGGATAAAGGTAAAATAATATATGTACAAATGGAGTAATCAAGTAAAATAAATATTCTTAAAAATTAATATTAAAAATATATATTTATGATATTAAAAATATATATTTATGATATTAAAAATAAAAAACAATTCATTATTATTATTATTATTAATAGTAATAATAAATGATAAATATTCCTATATAATACAATGTTTTAAAAGTTTGAAGTGTTCAAAAACATCTAAAGATTAGATTTCTCTATATAAAATTAAATACATTCAAAATTAATAATTATACAACGTGATAATTAGCACAATTTTTCTTTCTTTCTTTCTGTCCTTCTTTCTTTCTTTCTGTCCTTCTTTCTTTCTTTCTTTCTTTCTGTCCGTCTTTCTGTCTGTCTTTCTTTCTGTCCTTCTTTCTTTCTTTCTTTCTTTCTTTCTTTCTTTCTTTCTTTCTTTCTTTCTTTCTTTCTTTCTTTCTTTCTTTCTTTCCACACCATTTCCTCTCTGTTCACGTCGTTTTCCTCCCGCAGTGCTGCTGAATCTCAGAGGTTTATGAATGTGTCTCGTTCACCTGCTATAAATGGCTAATGACCTTTTCTAGTGTTGCGGCAGCGCTAGAACAGCTGAAGCGTGACTGTACTCTGTGTGTCAGGACATCCGCCATATGCCGCATCGCTGGCTGCGGGTTCACCTGTAAGAAACCCCGCAGTGAGGTACAGCTGTAGCGGATCCCGGGCGCGTGACCCTGCCACCATCCCCGCGCTGCTCAGCAGACCACCCGCCACGACCACCAGCCGGGGACCGAAGCACGCGCTCAGCGCTGAGCCTATAGGGGCTGCATCGCAAACGGAAAACAAGAAACACCGACAGCTGTTTTAATGCCAAAACATTGAATCGTACAATATAGATCATAGATTTGATTTATTTTATAAACGCCTAATGGTGCGTTATGTCGCGACAAAAACTTAAGACCAATTTTAATGTTGACATTTTGCAAAGCAATAATAATCTCTTATTGTATGTATACAGTTTATTTGAGAGTTTGAGTTTAGGGAGCCCCCTTGTGGTCTAAACACTTGCTCATGTCCCAACAAGGCAACTAACAATCTCATCAATTTCATTTAAAGTTTTGCGCCTCGATTTTGGCAAATGAATGGCAAAATGAAAGGGCAGGTTGTTTGTTGCATGGTTTCTCTTTCGTTGCAACATGCAACAAGTAGCTAGACCACAGTGACATTTAAACCTCCACATAACTGTATATAAAGTGCAACAACAGAGTTATTGAAGCAAAAATCTTCGAGCCAGTGTGAATCCAACTTCACGTAATAACCGAATTCCTGGCGAACAACTACTTTTCCAATATCCTTTCCAATAACAGACCCATCCAATTAGGGAAAACTGAGTCTGTCTCCTTATATATGAATACATGTTTATTGTTTTAGATTTTTAATAAAAATACAATGTAATTTTCTTGGTTAGTCGGATGTTTTGGTTCATGCATTAGAACTTTTAATCAAAGAGAATTTTGAAATTTATTAATGGAGAAAATGGGAAAAATAAGCTACTTCATGAACCAAGGCCCTGACAAAATTGGCAGTCACTGTCACACTATTAAACATTAAAAATATTCTGATTAGCAGCGTTATTTGATCAGCTGATCTCTGATATTTGTTGTTACTTGTAGCTGGAAAATATTGGCTAGTAATCAAGAGACTGGCTCATACCCCCAAAATGTACAGTTGCCACGGCGATGGACGTGATCCATGAGGTTGCTGTCGCCGTGGTACCAAAGTATTGGTGGATCTCTACGAAGAACACACCGAAGGATTTGATTACACCAAACGTCAGCCCAAAGACAAGGAAGGTGGAAAGCACAATGAACCAGCCATAGCCTCCATCAGGAGGACCTGCCGGGCGAGATGTCTGTCTCTTCCGTCGCAGCTCCATTGAAGATCAAAAAAACATCATCTTCATTCTAAAATAAGAGATACAGCATAAATCAGACTTTTTCTGTACTCTGAAATCCATAAACCAAATATCCAACGCTCAATAATATAATCAGATTTCACATATATTCCATGTAGATTTGATCTGTTTGTCTCAACACTTTGTCCACATTAGTTAAAGAAACAAAAGCAGAGATATGCCGGTCATTACTGATGTTCTCTTAGCCTAGTAACACATAAGACAAGTGTTACAGTTTATTGTTATCTGAGTGTCAAAACAGCTGGGGAATTATTAACTACCCCAGCCTTGCATAAGCATTTGTAATGTACAACAAATCTAAAGTTGTCAGTTCAAGAAACCAAAAAGGCACTACTTCTGTTTTTCCTTTTGCATTTCTGATAGTGACAAGCAGGCCACAGGATCTCAGGCTAACAATTTTAGGATGTAAGAATGTTTCCGTAACATTACTTTTAAGCAACAAAAACATTTAAAATGTGATTTTGAAAGATAAGAACGCTATTTAACCGTTATTTAATTCTGTAATGTTCCACCAACTACTTCAGAATATTTTTGATATATAATGCTAAAAAAATTCTACTAATGTTACTGCAAGAACTTTTAATAATGTTAAGAGAACATATAGAAAACATTAGCCAAGAATGTTGCCTGTTAGCTGGGACATTACAGGGTGCAGTATCTGTATCAAGGTGGAGTTGTAATTTTCAAAGCTAACACTGGTGATTAATGGTCCCTGTCAGGACTGTTTAGTACATTTTGCTTGTTGAAAGAAACCCAGCAGTAACTATATCCACAATATAACAGACTATAAGACCTCATTGCTTAAATGTGAACTTACCTCTCATATTGTCTGGAGGTCTCATTAATGTAGAACATAGAGATGATGAGATAACATGCTTTTCTGATTTGAAACACATTCTGTTTCACACTCTGATGAGCTCATCCTTTATCACGCTGCATATCCATCATTCACACAGAGACAAAGGTCAACACAGGGAAGCAGGAAGTGGGAGGTAACTCGCAAAAAATAATTTCTTATTGAAGGAGAGATCTGAGACAGTTAAGGAGAAGTTATGGTCAAAGAAACTCATATGCAACAATGCTTTTAAAGCTGCACACACCCAAAACCCCAAAAATGAATCATTTCAGCTCATCAGTGGCAGCAACAACTAAACGAATGTCCAGGAAGAGACATTCTGTCTGTCTATATTAGCTGAAAGTCAAAATTAAATTCATACGTAGCCTCTGCATGTTCAGAGAAACTAATATTGTGCCACTGTTGCAGTGCTTGTCTTTAAAATTCCAAGATTTAAAGGACAGGATGAGGGACTTTTCGGTGAAACTTTTGACCTCACAGAAAATCTGATATTCTGCTTTGAAGATATTCTGTTTCAGCACTCAGAAAAAAAGAATCTATACACCAAGTTATCCAGCCAAGAAATCCTATACAGTACAAGAACAAAGTAAAGGAGCTTTAAACAACTTCAAAATCTTGTTTGCAAAAACATGCAAACAGTCATTTTAGCATGATGTAAACTTGCAATCTTTGAATTAGATTTGAAACTATTTACCCTGAATTTCAAATAAAAAATTGAGGCCCTCAGAGTCAGAAACAGTTCAGCTGTAGCCTGAATGTCTGGTTGAGCCACATCTCTGAGTTCATTGATTTTAGTGGAGGTCAATCAGGTTGCTTTGATGTTTGAGCTTCACTGCTTGGGGTAGAAAATCAAAAAGTATTCTGAAACACAAATTAACAGGAAAGACAAATTAAACGACCTCCGGGGCCAATAAAAAGATCCTGTTTTACTGTTTTCTCTCCCTCTCTTTATGCATGTAAAGTGCACCGTGTTTCCTTAAAGGAAGGTTAAACTGTCAAATGTGCATAAAATTCTTCAACTTCATAGTCATACAGTTGTAATTTTTGGCTCCCGGACAGTTAATTAAACCCTGTTCATTATAGAAAGAGACACCATGTGTTATAATACAGAAACACTATAAAATCTGACATTCATAAAACACAATATTGAGAATAAAACTAGACCAGATGTGTCTACAATGGCTTGAAGTCTCTCAATGCTTTCATATAGAAGACCGAAATTAATATAGCAAAAAGTGACAAATATAACTGTAAGATTCTGTCTTAATGAGACACACGATGTTATATAACATCATGTAGCTGAAATAGTGCAGCATAGTTTAAGCAACAGTAAGGTCATGGGTCAAATATTGCATAAAGCCAAAGTCCTTTTTAAGAAGTCTCAGCAATCGGTGACCATCTATGCAACACCTATTACAGTCATACAAAACTAGCTGCTTGCTGCTGCTAGCTGCTTGAGATTTCTCTAAAATTACTGCCTAAGATCACAATAAAATATATTTCTGGCCAACTATTAAATCTGACCTCAGTCGTACCATAATTTCTTTTATAAGCTTAAATTGAGCTATAAAAAATAAAGTTCTCACAACATTGGCTAATGTTATCTAAAACTTCTCTTTAAGTTAACCAAAAATGTTCTTGCAGTAACATTAGTAGAACAATTTTTTAGAACAAATTTTTAAACAAGATATCATATAAGCATTTTTTTAAGTTGTTAGTGGAACGTCTTCAAAACAAAGAATATTTTAAATTTCCTAAAACCAAGAAAAAACCTTATCAAAACCTAAAAAAACTGGACGTTTTGAACGTTTCTAGAACTTTCAAAATAAAACTTTTATGTTTTTTTGTTACTTAATGGAAACATCAGGGAAAGATTTTACAAGCTAAAATTGTTAGCTGGAATCCTCAGAGCGTCTGTGAAGATGTGAAGTTCTGTGCCTGTATTAAAGCTCATCGCAGAATAACACTTTGTGACATTGAACAGTATTTTTAACATTGTCGTTGCTAGAGGGGCGTCCTCCTCTGGCAGTCCTTCCCCTTCAGTGGCCGTCACCCAAAAAGCACAGGTGTCTCTGCACTTACCCAGATGGCTTTGCTGTTGATTACAAAACCCGGAAATCAGAGAAAAAGATGAGAAACCACCCACCCAGGATCTGTTTGGAACACACAGAGCATCAGAATTCCTATGAAATTGCTGTTGGAATCTCTGAAGGCTGTAAATTGTCTTACAAGGTTTATTCATCCAGAATGAAGAGATGGACACAGTACATTATTTTTCACATGCAATTCTGTGACACCAAGTGGTTGGGAGATTCCGGAGACAAACCAATGTAATGTAAATGAAAATGAGCTGTTTTACTTCCAAGTTGTACAGTTCTCTGAAGTTTTTGGCTGTGCTACCCCTCAAGAGAGATGTGTGCTTCTCATACGATGAGTGTGGAATACAGATAAGAGCTGGGAGACACTTTACCGCTCTATTGTAACTAAAGATACTCATTTAAAAAGCTGCAAAACTCATTCAGATAACCATGGATGCATATTTATCATGTACAAAAGCCGTTTGTGCTAACTCAAGGCATATTAGCATCTTCAAAACATGTTTAGTTCAGTTATTTAAATTGCAATATAGTAAACTCATCTTCCTGTAATTCCAGTTCAAAATCCATCTCATTTTTTCAACCCTGTTAAATGTATTTTTTTATATAGTGAAGTTGATTAAACTGTAGACTGTGATCAGGTACTGCTAATACTTCCTGTGTATTGCATCTGTGTTTATGCTGTTTGCACCGATTCTAGGGTTGTTTTCATCATTGAGGTGTGACTCCACAGGTGCCACGTTATCGTCATGGTTACGTTTTGGTGTCCACGGTGACCATCTTCTATCCTCAAGAGAATTTAGAGAATCTCTCTCTGCACCAAAAAAACATCCCTTTCTCCCTGATCTAAATACAGCATAATATTCCACACTGATGAAACCATTACAAACTCTATAGACTAACCACAGTTCTGTGTCATCAGATTATATATGCAGTAAGCAACAGGAAGCCAAATAAACAGTAAAGAGTAGGTGTTACCTGTAGGCTTTGGTAAGACCTCCAGGTGTGTTGTAGCACCAACCTTCAGGTGTGTTTTGATGATGTCAGATCTCCACAGGTTAAACAATGATGGATAAAACAGGGAGGGGCTTATGTAAATGAGCCCGAAGCTAGAATCTTCAGACATTATAGAACAACATGTTTGACAAGGTCTGCTATACAAGAATTATAGACAACCTAAATGATTACCAAACTTTTTATTAAAACTGAAACAAATGTATCCAATTGAATGATTAATATAATATATATAATAAATATAATGAATAAATCAGATTATTAGAGTAAAAAAAAAAAAAGATTATTAGAGTAGGTTTAAAAAACAATCTAAGCCATTTTTTCTGCTAAATTAGCTTTGTGTAATGTTATAATTGTCTGCACAAATCCCTTTTTTAAGCATATAATTACTCTAATTTTTGTACTATGGCTCCTGTTGATCTGCAGTGATGCAATGATGTAATTTTCAGTTTTTGGATCATCAAGCTGCAGTTTAACCTCACCATCTGCGTAGCATCACAGATAGCGTTCAAAGCCGAAGGCATTCTAATTTACAAAAGCACAGAGAGATTTAGTCACCACTAAACGTAGCATATAGCCAATCAAAGTGTCAGTGTGTACACACACACACACACACACACACACAAATGCATATATGCATGCACTGGGGGACTAACGCAAGATGATGGTTTTCTCTGCATTTCCAGCCGTGCAAAATGAAGGGCCCATCAGAGGCTTATTCACAGTCTGTGCTCATAGTTTGGCTGATTAAGACTCAATTCAGCCCTGCCACAGTTCAGAGGACACAAAAACTTTTTTTTACCGTTTTCTCTATCCCGGCAGTCATCACAAATTATACTGTATAAACCTGGACATAAAGGGAAGACGGGGTTGAATATTAAAACCACTGGACTATTTTCTTTTCTCCAACCGCTGTTCTGCGTTCAAAGACAAATGTGGCAGTCAAATCGCTGGCTTGATTGATTCTTGTGGCACGTGGAGATCCCCATGGATGAGTTTTCTTGTTTTGTGGCGTTTGATTTCTTGATTTTAGGCGAGCTAACATCTGGCAGTGATCCAGAGTGAGACTGATGATATCTCTGCTGGTGCTGAGCAGAAGAGATGAGAGTAGGGAAATGAAAGCTGGTCCTACAAACCTGATATCAGACTAGCGTGACTAAAATGAAATGAATGTAAAACATCACTTCTGTGATGTATTGCAATTTGTTAGAGTTGTGAACACACAGATCCTAGTAACTCAAAAGAATACTAATTAACCATCCAAATGTCTGGAAATCATGAGCACTGTAATCCTAACCCTAACTGGGGTGGGAGTGGTGGACATTTGCAAGTTTTAGACCCCCACCTTACACTTTCACTTTCCACAGGAAATCAAAGAGTTATGTTTTGTTTTTAACATTTTTTTCTGCCTAAAATCCTTTTTTATTTTAGAAAATCTGGTAGGACTACGAACACCATGTAATTAATATTCATGAGCAAAGCCCCCCACTTTTAAGATCGCTCCTAGACCGCTGCTAAAGAGTTTGAGAGTTTGAGAACCCAGACTTTGGGCAAGGTGATTATAAATCATAAATGAAATCATCAAACCATTTTTCTATGAGATGTTACGGATTCATCACCATCCTTGTGAGGGTCGATGAAGCCCATTAATACATTTACAATCACACTTGCGTGACTGATTCGGGGACAGTTTTACATTCCCTGACATGACATTGTTCTGGTCACCAGGGCCACTGGAACAGCTCAACCCTGTCTGTCGGCTATTTAGGGT